>JAATLQ010038029.1:0-18618 GCA_013421005.1 Heliconius erato x Heliconius himera | reverse complement strand
TATTAATTAATAGTAATAATATCTTTCCGACAAATAATAACATCCCATCAAAAATGTGAAATGAGAGCCAAGTTAAATGCTAAGTAATGGATTTTTGACTTCACAGACAAACGAATGGGAGATCTATGTGGGTGCCAAGTACAGTGTTCACTTTGGATAAATTTCAAGCTCTAAATTGGACTTGGCTATCTTTAATTATTTAGTTTATTGGCAAATATAACGAAATTTCTTTTAAAATTCTGAAGTTTTTCTTGTAGATATATCATCTCTATTCACCTTGAAAAAAATATAAGGTGAGTAGGTACCTATTTGACTTTCAATTATCAGTTTTACATAATAATACACTGCATGACTTAGTACCCCCTTCTCCTTTCCATCTACGGGGCACTAGACGTAGGCAGGGATTTCACCCATATGTCGTCGATATACCACCTTTTCGCACGCAGCGCTTCGCCTCCACTTTCTTAATGCGAACTGCTAAAGAGTGGAACTCCCTGCCTGCTGAACTGTTCCCCGACAAGTATAACTTGGCCCTTTTCAAGGCAAGAGTGAATTAGCATTATCTAGGTAAGCATGCTCCACCATCGTTCGCATCGTCGCTTACCACCAGGTGAGATAGCGGACAAATGTTTGCCTATCTACAGTAAAAAAAAAAATACACCTATCAAAAGAAATAATATTATTCACTTTAGCTTTGTTGTCTATCACTTTATAAAAGGTAATATAAACAAAAAATAACAGAGAGACTTGCCACTGACAAACTAAAGCCGTTAACCGTTAAAAGTTACCATAATTACATTCAAATCAATTAATATGAAAAAATTTTTAAAAATTTTTAATGTGTTATTCCACACTTAGGAAAGAAAAATATTTCTTCTAAATAAGTATTAATATGAAATATCCATCAATTAATATAAACATATAGTAAACAACAAGTAGTGTTCATTCATAGGTATTTAATATTTTCATTTCCCCGCTTTGGTAACGTGATAACCCGCGGCGTAGAGTTCCGCTACTCAACACGCAATGCCTTCAGAATTCGGTGGAAAGTGGGGAACGGAAGTATCTTAATGGGAACGGAGTATCCCAATATTAAGTTCCCACGTTTACTTTGCCTAACCTGTTATGTGCGGGATGTAGCGTGATGGTAGAGAAAAAGTAATATTCAGTTTACATAAAAAAATAAATCAAATCAGCTTCACGCTGTATCCCGCACACAGCAGGGTAGGCATCTAGTGTTAGGACACTCCATTCCCCACTTTTCGCCGAATTCTGGAAGCATTGCGTGATAAGTGGCGGAACTCAACCTCGCGCTTTTGCCTCGATATCATAGCGAAGAAATGGAAATATAAATGTAAATAAATATTTCACTTCCTCGAGCGAGGATCGAACCCACAACCAGTCGCGTTGCAGTCACACTTTGTGCCTCATACATAAAAAATATATATGGAAAAACGGTTTTATGTTTATGTATGCAGTACATATAATGAGCTGCTTTAAAGATAATTACAATACATTACATAGTATAATTATCTACTTATTTTAATAATATTTTTTATTAGTGCATACAAATGTCGGATACCACCCATGTTGTATGAACAGAGGGGACTCCGTTGTTCAGACAGTCCATTGGGTTTAACTTTCCACTCGGTTTTCAAGATATTGCTTATGGACTGGTGGAACTAAAAGTCGCGCTTTATCTTGTTATTAGAGAGAATTCGAGAGAATTAAAATACTTCACTCCCTCCAGTTGGAATCAAAACTCCTCGCAATTACAATCAATACACTATAGCTGTGGCTGTCTTTGCGCAGCGGCACAGCATTGTATAATAGACTACTTATTTATATATAAGGTCGGAGCAAAAGTATTTTCGTATTGTTCATACAAAGGAAATATTTTTTTAGGTATAATTTTTTATTTATTTATAGTATATATGTCCCATTTTGATCGATGATTTGTTGCCATCTTAAGGGTAGTGCCATGATCCCATTTCTGTACAAATTTTGAGATATTTGACCAATGACCTGAACAGGTGGAAATCTGATGAGGCAAGGTCAGGCCTATACGAAGTCAAGCTCTCTCAATTTTTGCTGCGTGCCTATAGATGAGTGCGATCCGACGTTGTCATGGTGGAACACGCCCTTTCTATTTACCGGCTCCGGCCGGTCAGTTGCTGACAGTAGAAGTCAGAATCGATTGCTTTGTGCCAGTTGTGGCGCAGGGGAACAAGCGTCTGACTGTAAACGAGAAGGTTGTGGGTTCGATTCCCACTCGAAGAAATTAAATATTTAATATTTTCATTTATTTGCTGTGGTGTCGAGTCTTCAGAATTCGGCGGAAAGTGGGGAGCGGTTTCGAGAGCGGATTCGGCGGAAAGCTCGGGCGGGATACAGCGTGAAGCTAAAAAAAATAATTGTTTTAGTTCATATATTATTATGTGTGTATGTACTCGGACATGTCAATTACCAACCAAGTTGTATGAAGGCAGATCCCTCTGCCTTCATACCTAATGTTAAGACAGACCAAACAGTTTTCCACTTTCCGGATATTGACATTAATTTTCAAGACATTGCGTATCGAGTGGAGGAACTTAACGCCGCGTTTTGTCTACTAGATCGGTGAAATATAAACAATTTAAATATAACATACCTCCATACATACTTAAAAATATTTTCTCCTCAGAGGGAACACTAGGTTCCCTCCAAGTTAAGTTAAGACACTCCATTCCCCATTTTCTGCCGAATTCTAGAGGCATTGCGTGTTAAGTGGCAGAACTTGTCCTCGGAACCAGAGCGAAGAAATAGAAATTTAAATTTAAGTAAATATTTCATCTCCTCGAGTGGGGATCGAACCCACAACCAGTCGGTTTTACAGTCACACCTTGTGCCGCTGCGCCACGACTGGCCTCGCCACTGGCCACGCTGTTTAACAATTATTATTTTGAAATAAAATTTTATATACCTTCATTAATTATTAATTCTCATATAAAATGAATAGTAAACTTAATTTATATGATAAATGGATGTTGTTATTCTAAAGGTGACCATTTAATGAATGGAACAAGAAAAATTGTATTTTTAATTATCTTTTGATATGATATTGATAGAGATAACATTTAAGTGTAAGGTATTTCAAACGTGTTTAAATGTTTACTGATCAAGTTTTAATTTTTTTAGTTTTACGATCTATCTGGCATACACCAGAGTGGGCAGAGGGAAGCTATAGCTTATTCATTTGGACTTGGGACAAAATGTAAACAAAGAAAACAAAGTTTCTCAAACTTTCTATTTATTTTATGTAGCGCAGCGTTTCTTATATACGTACTTTTTTATCTAATATTTTTTGAAATCCTCACTCGATGATAAAAATCATAAAAAAAAAGGTTGCAAGTGGTTTAAGTTTCGCTCTGATGTCGAGGTTAAGCGCGGCGTTGAGTTCTGCCACTCAACACGCAATGCCTCCAGAATTCGGCAGAAAGTCGGGAACGGAGTGCCTTTACCGCAAGGTTCTCTCTGCCTACCCTGCTGTATGCGGGATACAGCGTGAAGCTGATGATGAGTGTTAAATAAATTTTACTATTGATTCATTTTATTTTATAGATACATAACTCCATCCAAACAGAAACCATTTGTTGTCAGTACTGTCAGTATAACAAACAGACATATTAATTAATATTTTAAATATAGTTATTACAAATGTATACGGTATTAACTTAAACCCATAATAAACGGCATTTAGAATAAACGTAGATATGTATATATGTTGAAGGCGTCGTGGCGCAAACGCACAAGCCTGTGACTATAAACGTGACAGTTGTGGGTTCGATTCCAAGTCAGGGGAAATTAATTATTAAATATTTTGCTTTCCACGTTACCTGAAAAAATGTAAAGCGTAATCAACACGCAATGCCTAGAGATTTCGGCGGAAAGGGGGGAACGGAATGTCTTAACCCTAGGTTCCCTCTGCTATTTACGGGATATAGCGTGAAGCAAAAAAAAATATTATACGAGTATATATAACATACAAAGGAACTACAAATACGCGGTGAACTATACTATTTATAAAACTCCGTTACTGAGTGACTGACAAACAACGCAAAAGAGGGGAAGAAGTAGCCGGAACTGCATGGTGTAGACTGCTGTAATTTTTCACGGCATTTTTTTTTTGCAGGTATTTTGGGCTTGGATACCTACGGGAACAGGAAAGAACGGGATTTCATGTTTTTAAAGTGTTCATATCAACACTTAGGGAAGAAAAATATTTAATTAGAAAACGTATAAAAACGTAGCGGGACTCGAACCCGCGCCTTCTCCTCCTTTTCTAAATAAGTGATTTCATGTTATATATTGAAACACGCAAAAGATCCCTTCTCTTTTGTAACTATATATATTTTTGTCTGCAATTTTATGTTTTATATTTAAATGATTTTTTAACTTAAAGTTACAAAATAATATTGTTAATATTTAATGCAGGTACTTCACTCAACTCCTAGAACCTAGTGTCCTTTCTCTACTTGCCGCTATTTCTAGAGCATTTCATGTTATACCGAACAAATTAAATCCAATTTAATATAAACATTCCCCGAATCGGAATCGAACCCACAGCCATCGCGTGTACTGTCAGACACTACGCCACCGCGACATGCCATCACTAAATTAATTGCAAAACAACCGTTAATACTTGCTTCAGTTAACGCATCAGACCACATCGTATATATTTATTATTGTTTAATTTGCATTATTTTTTGCTTTTTCACATGTTATATGTATTATTTCATTTGTATCGTTAAATCGAAAAAAAACATTGAACTTTATACCTTCTAATATTATGAAGCAAAAATTTTCTTACGGTGTTGAGTTCTGCCATTCAACACGCACAGGCTAGGGTGAGGGAACCTTAAACATAGTGTTAACATTCTCCGTTCCCAGTAAGATACTTCTGTTACGCACTTTTCAACAAATTTTGGACGCATTCCAGTAGAGTCCCTACATTAACTTTCAGGTTCCCTCTGCTTAATGCTGCTATGTGCGGGATAGTGCAAAAGCTAAAAAAAAATTGATTGAACGCGCTAACTTGAGGTATCCCGCACATAGCAGCGTAGGCAGAGGGAACTTGGGATCCTAATATCAAGACACTCCGTTCCCATTAAAAACCTATCGTTCCCCATTTTCCGACAAAGCCTGGAGGCTTGTAGAGTAGTGGTAATCAACGCCGTGCTGTGCCTCGTTAACAGAGCGCAGATATTAAAATATTAGATATTTCTTTCCTCCGAGTCGAAAACAAAAAAAGAGAAAACTTTACACAACTATAGAATAAACATATTATGCAAAAGAGATTTAGTAAAAACACAGCTTAAATCTACAACAAAATAAATAAATAAAAAAAATATTCGCTCATCCACCAGAATGGGACTTATAATAAATATAGTCTATGCGCGTATAAGTCGCGAGCGAAAACTAGTTTTGGTTTCGTACCCAAAGGGTAAAATGGGAAAATATTATTTAAACTCCACTGTCTATCTGGCTGTCTCTCTATCGGTCTGTCACTAGGCTGTATCTCACGAATCGTAAAAGTTAGACAGTTAAACTCTTCCAGATGATTTATTTCTGTTGCTGCTATAACAACAAATATATTTGTTTTTATTATTTTTTATAAAAAACGGAATAAAATAAATATTTAAGGAGACTCCCATAGAACAAACAACAAAAAATGTTTTTTTGTTAGTTTTTATAAATAATGGGACGGAACCCTTCGTACGTGAGTCCAACTCACACTAGGCCTACTTTTTAATGATAGAAAACATTTCCTCCACGCGGCGTTTAAACCCGCAATCGTCAACCAGACACTAAATACTCAACAACGATGTCAACTTTTTGTCACTCGAAAGCCCATTAAAGCTTTTTTTGAGCTTTTAATATACTATAACTAATTATAAGCAATTAAGAATCGTTTTTTTGAAATTACCGTGTAATATTACATACAGCTTTGCAATAACAGTAAAACAGGTTAAATTGGGTAATAAAATACATAATACCCATTATTATTAGTCTTTACCGTCTTTGTAAGTGATGGGTACAATTCATCAAAATAATTTGAAAATCGTATGACTCCTTAGGCTAACATCAGGCTATTTTACTCTTCAGTGGTTGAAGATTCGATTTTTAGTTGTGGCAAATTTATATTTCCAACTTTTCTTTACAGCTACACTAGTAAACTCTTGTTTATTTTATATATATAGAAAAAAAAACATAGTGACTTATCACTACACGATTTTATCTCAGCATTAAAGTGAAAAAAGTGATTTTATAATTAATTGATGTTGTATTTTCTTTAATTATTGCATTTCTACGTACAAAATAATAGCTTTGCCTGCGGTTTAATGTTGATGTAGGTGTCTTTAACTTCTTCCATAAATGGAAAAATCGATTTTTCAATTACATCCAGAAAGTAGTTTCTGAGATTACAGCGCTCAACTAACCAAAATTTCAGCCTTATATAAGATAATGCATTCATTCCCTTTTTTATTTTCCAAACGTCGGAAAGATAAGAAAGCTTCCGATAATATAATAAAACATTTTAATTATTTTTTTTATTTTATTTCAAAATAAAAATACATTATAATAGCATAAATTAATTATTTATTCATTACTCGGCAATTAAATATGTATGTAGTTATCATATTACGACTACTGAAGTGTAGTACAAAACTGTATTTAGATTTGATAGGTGTAGGTTTGATATCGATTGGAGAGAATTTTAATAACAAAATAATGAATATTAAAATTTTTCAACATTAATACCTGTCAACTATTTTTTCACTCAACAAGCAATTGGCTCAGAAAGTGGAAACGGAGTGTCTTAACACTAGCTTTTCTCTACCAAAGAAACTAAGCTTCAAATATATTTCACAAATAGGAGAGCAGACAAGAACCTAGTGTTAAAACACTCCGTTCTCCAACGCTACATAAAAAAGATAGTTAACCAATATATTATATATAAAAAAAAACAATAGTTTGTACATATCCTTATAGCGCAAAAACCGTTTATAAATTCCTACCGCGTCGGCACGAGCCGCATCTGCGCTTGCGCAGTCATTTTGACACTTCAATACAAAATGCTATACCGCCGGTATTTTTATATTTTACTTTATCTGCACCAATGGCACCTGGCTTTGTTTAATATAAGTTGTGGATATGAAACGGAATACTACATACATATGTACATACATACATAAATGAGGCCATCGTAGCCCAGTGGTATAAGGGTATAACGATAAACGTGACGATTGTAGGTTGAATTCTCACTCGAGGAAATTATTTTTTTTTTTCACTTTCTTGCTGTAATGACGAGGCAAAACGCAACTGAGCAATGCCTCAGACTTCGATGGAAAGTGAGGAACGGAAGTGTCTTAAGGAGGACGGAATGTCTCAATATTAGGTTTTCAGGTTTCCAGTAAGAATGTAGCCTACAACGCAACGGTTGGGGATTCTATTTTCCCTTTGGGGAAATGAAATATTAAAAATATATATATCAGAAAGCATAATGTACTAAGAAATTCTGTTAAAAATTTGAAATCGTTTGGTTATATTTGGTACGCAGTGTTATGTTCCGCCACCCAAAAATTAAAAAACATTTTTGAAGTTAACAATAACTCGTCCATAGTCCATAGGTACATTCATACTTCCAATATCGGAAGACAGGTGTAGATGAAAAAAAAAGGGTAAACATATTTCTATAAAAAACCTTAAAAGGACCTGTCCGTTTAAAGAGCAAGTGTATTTTAAACGCTACAAATCATTCAACTATTTGTCATAGGACGTCCGCATTCTCACTTAATAGAATAATTGAAATAATTTAATATATAATATAGAAGCTAGTCGAGGTGTAGGAGCAAAAGGTTGTGGGTTCGATACCCACTCGAGGAAACATTTAATAATTTAATTTCTTGCTGAGTATCGCCACTCAACACGCAAAGATTCCAAAATTCAACGGAAAATGAAAAGCGGAGCGTCTTAACACTAGGCTCCCTACCCTGATACATGCAGGACACGGAAAAAAATATAAATACTTTAGTAGCGACAAACACCGGTTACGCCAGATTATACATACGTATGTATATCTATTAAATATCTTGCCAGTGGATTCAAATTCTTAGAAATATTTACTTTGCATGTACCTATAGGTAACCAGGGTTCACCTGACTTTCCCGCCTCACGACTTACTTATTTTCCCGCCTTTTATTAAGACACTTCCGTTTCCCGTGCCAAATTCTAGAGGCATAGCGGGTTGAGGTTAAATAAATAAAAATATTTAATATTTAAATCTTTTCCAGTATGTAATAAAAAAAGACTTATAAAGTTCTTTTTACGAAAACAAAAGAATCAATCAACCAAAAAGCCATTTTTTTAAATGGCGGAGAAAAGATTTGTATAGCAGAATAAAATCACACTATGCCTAATATAAATTATAAATCTCATGATATTAAAAATACATAACAGTAAAAAATATATAATCAGCTTCACGCTGTATCCTGCACACAGCAAGGTAGGCAGAGGGAACCTAATATTAAGACACTCCATTCCCCATTTTCTGCCTAATTCTGGAGGCATTGCGTGTTGAGTGGCAGAACTCAACGCCGCGCTCTTCCTCGAACACTTTGTGTCCCCATGGCTGGCCTCTACATAACAGTAATAATATCAAATCACCTTCTTACCGTATCACAATCTGAATGAGAATGGGTTATCCATTTTCCTTCCATATTGGAGACATTACACGCTGAAAGACGCAACTAAGGCCGCTCTATGTCCTACTAGATCGAAGGAACCGCAATAATTTTGGAAGTCCAAACCATCACCATGGCGTTTATAGTCAGCAATTGGGCCATGATGGGCTTTACGCTCCATAACCAAATCTTAGAGCACTCTATTCCCCACCTACCAATTTTCAAGACATTACGTATTGAGTGGTACAGAGCACGAAATCGAAACTGATTCTCCGATTGGGAATCGAACCCACAACCGTCGCGTTTACATTCAGACGCTGTGCTGCTGTACCACGACGGCGTTAAGTATAATGACCCAAAATCAAAGAATTAACCAAAAACCGTTCATACAAAAATGGAAAGGCAAGGTGAGTTACACGGAAGTACTTTTTAAATGATATCCTTATCGCTGTTGTACATTGAATTAGTGCTAAAACATTGCAAACTTGCGAAATGATACCGCCTAAGTTAATAAGCACTTTTATATGTACTGTACGCATAAAAAATGTTGAGGCTTTGTTAATATTATTCCACACACCGCAGGGTAGGCAGAGGGAACCTAATGTAAAGACACTCCGTTCCCCACTTTCTGCCGAATTCTGGAGGCATTGCGTGTTGAGTGACAGAACTCAACGCCGCGCTTTGCTTTTTACTCGACACCAGAGCGAAGACATGGAAATACAAATTTAAGTAAATATTTCATCTCCTCGAGTGGGGATAGAACCCACAACCAGTCGGTTTAACAGTCACACTTTGTGCCGCTGCGCCACGACTGGCCACTTTTTTAATAATACGTTATTTTTATTTACTTTTTTATCATGCTGACAAAATAATTGTATTTAGGTATTTTAGCCTCAAGCTAATTTGCTGTAACGACGTCTTTAAACATATATCGATACTAAAAGGGTTCGATTTCTCATTCGTTCTGGAGATTCTTATTATTTTCCCGTTTTGGTAACACAAAATACGGTAAAGAGTTCGACAAACCAGTATCTCAAAATCATGTATTATTAGTATTCTCCTATTCCTTCTCTACAAAGGATAGTAGTAGATAGAGTGATGCTCAAAAATATCAACAATGCTTATACAATTAGACACTGTACCACTACACCACATTAGCTCTAAAATAATTAAAAAAATACACAAATTAAAATCGAAATTTAAACATTAAATTACTTTTTTTGTCAACAGTCCCAATAACCTGTAGAATTGTTATAAAACCGGACCGATTTCCTGCTGCGCTCCGTACCTACTCAGTAGATAGTGTAATGCAATATATATTCCTTTTTCATTCAATATCACAATTAACATTACTCTTATCGCTAACAAGACATAAAAGCTTATTATTTTTATTTGTTCCTTCAAATAAATATTAACGATAGTTAAAGTTAATTGCATTTAAATATCGAATGCTTGATAAGAGTTTGTTTTATTTACTATAGAAATTATATGGCGAATGATAATATTATAGATGTAAAACATATATTTTTAGATTTACAGGCACACTATTTCTGTTTTTGCAAATTCCAAATAAATATTATATAGTGTTTCATAAGAGGAATTTTAAGTAAAATTAAATGAAAACATAAAATCGAATACAATAAGGCCGTGGTGGCGCAAGGGCACGAGAGTGTGAGTGTAACGCGACGGTTGTTGGTTCGATACCCACTCGAGGGAATGAATTAATATTTTCATTTGATCACTCTAGCACCAAGGCCCGGGGTTGCGATCCGACACTCAAGAAGCCAACCCTCGAAACATTCGGCGGAAAGTGGGAAACGGACTGTCTTAATATTAGGTTTCCTCTGCCTACCCTATTGTATGCTGCATACAGCGTGAAGCTGATAGGATTTTTGATTTTTATAATAATTTAGTTACAGTCAGACGCTCTAAATACATTTAGAGCATACGGGTGGTATGCATACGGGTTCAATTCCCATTTGGTGGAATTAAATATTTTTCATATCCTCTGAAAATTGCGTAGTGTTTGAATAAAGAAAATTTCTAATCTCTACTATTAAAGTTCAAAAAAAGAGAAATGCATCACTCCATAAGATACTATTTTTAAAAAAAATTACAGCCCAACCTCTCGCATAACACATTCAAAATTAAAAGAATAATACCAATATTAAGAATTGCATTTAATAACAGCAGTTGTCCGATCCCAATCGGCAAATGATTCCGCGAAGCGAGCTTGTACACGCGACCATTTTGCACCTTTGTGGGTAAAAAATGGAAAAAAAATGGAAGGTTCAAATTTTGAAATTTTTAAGTTAAACTGATAAGTCGATTGGGCGTGTAGGAGTTTTTCTTTTGTTGTGGATCAAAGTACTGTTTTTTTTTTGCTTTGTGAATATTAAGATTTTTTTTTTTAATTTGTGTTGTTATTTTTTTTTTGGAGAAACAATGTCAATTTAAAGGTATGTGGTGAGAAAATATTAAGATTTAGTTTTAACCTGTGACCACGGATGTCGGGTTGTGGGCGTCGGCGTTACTAGTTTAATTTTAAATTAACCAATTATAACTTAAGTTATAGTTAAGTTTAAGGTTTTGTTGTTTTTATATTTCATAGAAAGTCACCTGGTGGTAAGTGACCACCGCCGTCCACTACCCCATTTAACATTAGAAGAGCTACAGGTGCGCTGGTGGCCTTTAAGGTGGAGATAGACAGAAGAGATAGGCATACGCCTAGAGAGAACACTACTACAAATATTCCATATTCCGCATATACAGCAATCGAAAGTAGTGTCAAGACACTTCGTGCAGAGTGCAATTTTCGAGATATTGCGTTTCGAGCGGCAGAACTCAAAACTCTAAACTCTTTCTTATGTGAGAGCGTGCAAAATGAAAATAATTTCAGCTTCACGCTGTATCCCGCACACAGCAGAGTAGGCAGAGGGAACCTAGTGGTAAGACACTCCGTTCCCCATTTTCTGCCGAATTCTGGAGGCATTGCGTGTTGAGTGGACCAGAGCGAAGAAATGGAAATATAAATTTAGGTAAATATTTCATATCCTCGAGTGGGGATCGAACCCACAACCAGTCGGTTTTACAGTCACACCTCGTGCCGCTGCGCCACGACTGGCCTCATCGTACAGCCGCATAAAGTCAGTTTAATTGAAAAAAATACTTTATAATCCTCACTATTTATATAGACTCACATTGTGCTATAATTTCTATTCAATTACTATGGGCACACCTTTTTGCGTTCAACACAATTAAAATTGGCGACTTATCTACTTACTTACTTCATGTAAATTAAAGACCTACGAGGATTGGTATGTTTTATGTTATTTATAACTTAGCAATACTATTTTATAATTTTAATTATTTTTATTCATATATGAGGGGTGGTTGGAATTTTTTTTTAAAAAAAGGGCATTGAAAAAGCAAATGTTGTAATTTATAGTGATAGTAATGTTTTAAGTAGGCTCTTTATGTAAAATATATTATTAAAAAACCGTACAAGTACGAGAGGGGCTCGCCCAGCGAGGGTTCCGTACAAAATTGGAGGTCTCGAGATTTTTCTGAAATTCAAGTTTATCTTAGAGCCCGTTCATCTGATACCTCACTTGAATTAGCGGTTTTAATATCTAATTTTCCCCCCATTTTAAGGTTATTATTTTTTAGGATTTAACCACAAGTGTATAGTTTTCAAATATTTTGTCTTTACAAGTACTTACTACCTGTAGATGCTAGCTGCCAAATTTCACATTTTTAGGTCAACCGGAAGTACTCTATAAATTTTGATTCTCTTTATAGTTTCAAAATACACGTTTTTTTATCGTAAAAAAACGTGTATTTTGAAACTATAAAGACGAAACGGCCATATTTTTTTCTAAGTAAATGTAGATATATTATTTTTTTAGGAAATCAAGGGACTCGATATCTCCAAGCATTTCTGAGACAACAAAGGCTCTTAACATACTGACAAACCGACGAATGGATGCACAATAAAGTGATCTTATAAGGGTTTCTTTATTTCCTTAAAATCCGCGGAACCCTAAAAAAGTTTAAGGCCGGTCGTGGCGCAGAGCCACAAGCATGCTACTGTACTCGCGACTGGTTGTGGGTTCAATTTCCATTCGAGGAGAAGAAACATTTAATAATTTCGCGGCGTTGAGTTCCTCCACTCTACAAGCAATGCCTCGAGAATTCAGCGAAAAGTGACCGGAAATGGGCTAGTGGAAACGAAATGTGTGAGTTTTCATATTAAATTCACATTAGAACTTGAAAGTAGCATTATGTACCTTTTGCCGTTACTAATTTTTATTGTCGTCTTAAATTTATACAGTTTTGGGTTCAATTCCCACTTGGAGAAATTAAATTAATATTTAATATTTTCATGTTTTCCCTCTGGTCACAAGACAAAGCGCGGCGTTGAGCTCTGCCATTCCAACACGCAATAACTCGAGAATTCAGTTAAAAATGGAGACTAGAAGTGTCTTAAAAGGGGAACAGAATGTTTTGAGACTAGGTTCCCAAGTTACGACCGCCGACAACTAAAAAAAAATATAATAATAATTTCTCATTATAACACAAAATATATACTAAAAAAAAGCTTAAAATTCACAATTTCTCCAAGAAATTTCAAATAATTTCTCTTTCTAATACAAAAAAAGCGAACAACAAACGAAATGAACCGCCCACAATTATAGAACCCCCTCATTCCCGGTACAGATCAAAGACGCCGTCTGAACGATTCGTCTCGGTTATTAGGAAGAGGTACCGACCAGCTTGGGATGATCTTTTACTACTTTGTCCTAGTGTACTTGTATGTGCTTTTTTAAATATATTTATTTTGTTTATTTTTTTTATTATATATATATGCATATAAAATATAAGTATTTAAAATATACTTATATAATAAATAATATTTATTGTATTTTTAGCTTCACGTTGTACCGTACGTAGTATTATAGGCAGAGGGCATCTGGGAACCTAGTGTAAAGCACTTCGTACCCTAGTTTTCATCGAATTTTTGAAGCATTGCGTGTTCAGTTGCGGAACTCAACGTCGCGCTTACTCTTTATCAGCGCGAGGAAATGGCAAATATTAAATATTTTAGTCCTCCGAACGGAAATAGAACCCACAATCTATCCCGTTTACAGTCGTACACTTGTGACCCTAAGATGCGCCTGGCCTCTTTTTTTAATAATTAAATAAAAAAACTATTAATTTTAAATAAAATTTCTTTGTAAAATCATTAATAATATAGAAATTATTAATATTTAATAAAAAAAAACTACAAAAAAAAAAGAAATAGACAAATCCTCCAGCTCTAACAAACATGGTCGTCTCATCAACAGCCAGAGTGATGTCAAATACACAAAGATGTACCGCCTTATTATCTCATTAATTCTATATACGAGCTCCTTTGAGGTCTTGATTATGTAAGCGTACCTACTGTATAGTAGTTCGTTCTCTATGATGAAGGTTAAGTGTGAAATAGTGTTTGGTTCACGCTGTATCCCGCAGCAGGAAAGAGAGGAACGTAGGGTTGAGACACTCCGTTTTTTGATTTGCGAGTCGGATGCCTTACTTTGCTCCGTTATCTGAGCGGGGAATTGCAAATAATTCCTTCTCGTGAGAGGAAATCGAACCCACTACATCGCGTGCTACCTAATTGATATTCAAAATATATTTTTTTATGTTGAGTTAAAGTCACTTAACATTTATTTTATTTTTATCTGTTTTTAAAATTTATTTAGGTTTGAATATTATATAGAATTTATGATTTTTATATTTCAATTATTTAGTTTATAAATAAAAAAGTTATATCTATACATAAATGCAAAATAAAAAAAAATATAATTTATTTAAATAACTGTAAGTTACGTTTTCAATTACATAAATATTGTCTTTAAAATTATATTGTTTCAGTTTAATAAATAAATAAGTGGTTTAAGCGGGCGAAGCCGGGAGCGGGTTGCTAGTTACTAGGTATAGCTACTAATAAAATTAGTCATAGAAGGCTTTTAACAAAATCATCATATAATAGAGGCATAATATAATTGAGGCGCAAGGACGGGACAAAGTATGACTGTAAAATCGATTGGTTGTGGGTTCGATTCCCACTCGAAGAGATGAAATATTTATTTACCTTTATATTCCCATTTCTTCGCTCTGGTGCGTCGAGGTAAAGCGAGGCGTTAAGTTGCGTCACTAAACACACAATGTCTCCAAAACTCGGCGGAATTTGAGGAACGAAGTGTCTTAACACTAAGTTCCCTCTGCCTACCCTGCTGTGTGCGGGATACAGCGTGAAGCTGATTTAATTTAATTTAATTTAATTTATTATATAATAGAAAAATGTCTTAAAAATAGGTTATCTTTGGCTACTCTGATCTTTATTTAAATCATATGCAATAAAAGCAGCAGTTCTTGCACTAATCAATAACACTGTAATTGTTAACAGCGTAGCTATGCAAAGTGGTTTACATTCCAAGAATAATGTACAAACATACATACATACATATACTTATATATGAATGTATCGAAGAGAAAATCTAATTCGATCGATTGTGACGTTTTAGAGATCAACGGGCTGTTAGAACGAAATTGAAAAAAAGAAGTGTTTAGTCACTCAGTAGTCTAAATTATTAATCTTATGTTGTTATTTGTATATTTCTAGCGAAAAGATGTATTTTTTTTTTGAAAATATAAAAAAATTACGTTTCTAGAAACGTATAAAAATTTGAACGTAGCTTGATTTGAACCCGCGCCTCCTGTTAAACATAGCTAAGTGCGGAACTGTGGAAATAGAGATACCGTTTTACATATAAAAAATGTAAAATAATATCTATCAAGCCCTACGTCTCATAGAAATATCAATATTCTTATGGAAACACCTTAGAAAATAAAGTGAATTTAATATTTAATAAAATACTGGACTTGAATGCGCACCTCTAAGACAAAAAACCGTGTAAGGTCTCAAAAAGAACAGGTTCAAATCGAGTTACATAAATTTATATACATAGAAAAAAAAAATCAACTTGTTTCTCTAAGCATTTTAAAAAAAATACGACGGAACCCTCATAAATAATTATTAAAAACATGCTTACCACGATTTCTAACTAGCCACTGTACGAAGCGTACACAAACGATGATCACGCATACCATCCGGTAATATGCTTTTCTTATACCATAAATATTATGAATATATCAATGTATGGACGTGTGTATGTATGTCTGTATATGTAGGCTTGTTCCATATTAGTAGTAAACAAAGAAGTATATCGTTTTCCATTGAGCCGTTACGATTTTTTTTCTTTTTATTTGATATTTCAATGCGTTGTCGTAGATAGGTACCTATATTGAAATTTATTTTTATTAATTTTAAGAAGCTAAAGAATTTGTCCATTTAAAGGCGTTAATCTCAAAACCTTCTAATTTAAATTGGAAAAGAATCCAATTCCAATTTCCGAGATAGGCTATATAGACTTTATTACATAACGTAAATCGTTTCAAAATAAATATACAAATATAAAAATAAGTAACGAAAACACAAAGAAAATATAAAAAAATAAATAATAAAATAATTATTATTAAATTATCAATCAGCTTCATGTATCCCGCACACTGCAGGGTAGGCAGAGGGAACCTAATGTTAAGACACTCCGTTCCCCATTCTCTGCCGAATTCTGGAGGCATTGTGTGTTGAGTGGCAGAACTCAACGCCGCGCTTGTCGAAGAGCGAAGAAATGGAAATATAAATTTTAAGTAAATATTTCATCTCCTCGAGTGGGGATCGAACCCACATCCAGTCGGTTTTACAGTCACACTTTGTGCCACGACTGGCCTCGTTTTCAGCCTGGACTATTATTAAATAACAATACTAAAATTAAAAACAAGCCAAAGAACTTCTCCTGACTTCATAATACCAACCTATCAACTTAAAAGGATACAAATACATAACTTACAATAAATGTATAAATTATTTAACGGTCTCTCATATTTTTTGTTATAAACAGTTCAACGATACAATGATAATTTTGAATGCAAATGCGATAGTAGCGGGTTCAATTACCACTCTATGTAAGTAATTAGGTAGTTATTCATTCAGAACGGAACGTGATGAATTCGAATCGAGAGCGGAGAACTGAGTGCCATAACACTATGCCCTCCTCGCTTACCTTTCTGTATTCAGGATACAGTGTAGAATTTACCTGACACTTGAACCTTATGGTAGGTATATTTGACATTAGTTTCTACTAGCGACCTGCTCGCGGCTTCGCCGGCTAAAACTACAGAAGTAATTATTCACTAGACTGGATTACTATAGTGTTCTAATAACATTATAATTTTAATGACAATATCAATAAATTGGAAACTACTTTGTCGTAGGTATTAAAAAGGTACTTTACTTTGATATAACATTTTTAATTATAAATAGATTTAAATAATGATAAATGATAAGGCCGTCGTGGCGCAGGGGCAAAGCAGTGTGACTGTAACGCGACAGTTGTGGGCTCGATCCTCACTCGGGGGAATGAGTTAGGTATTTATTATTTATTTGCATTTCCACCACGGTGAAGTGGGATATGTGCGGGATACAGCGTGAAACTGATTCTATTTAGATTTAAATAAAACAAGCGCTAAATGTTATGGGAAGTTTCTGAAACAAAACAATGAAAACTGCATTCAATCGATTAAGGCGTTCCTAAGATTAGCGTGCCGAGCCGAAAAACATTAAAAAAAATATATGTTTTAAATATTTTTTTAAATATCTTTATACAGACAGCGATCAGTTACAATTTTATTATATGTATCAGCTTCACGCTGTATCCCCGCACACAGCAGGGTAGGCAGAGAGAACCTAGTGTTAAGACACTCCGTTCCCCACTTTCTGCCGAATTGGAGGAATTGCGTGTTGTGGCAGAACTCAACGCCGCACTTTGCCTCGACACCAGAGCGAAGAAATGGAAAATTAAATTTAAGTAAATACTTCATCTCCTCGAGTGGGGATCGAACCCACAACCAGTCGATTTACAGTCACACTTTGTGCCCCTGTGCCACGACTGGCCTCAAATTTATGTATTAAAGATCTTTTATTAACACAACACCCTTTGGAGAAATAACGATTTTTCATACAATTCTTTAAACGGTTTTTTTCTATCAAAACTTTTAGTTATTCGGACCCATAAATAAACTTTTTATCCTTATAGGTAAAGAAAGTGATACTCAATTATAAACAACACGTTGGTGGCGTGCGTATAACACTTAATGTATTAAAAGGTCGCCCGTTCGATTCCATACGAATGAAGATTTGAAAAAAAAAGCAATATAACTGTATAATTAAATAATGATAAGTTTAGTTATTTTTGATATAATTGGTGGGCTTGTAAACCTATATATTTAATAATTGAAAACGAATTTATTAAAGTAAGTACTTAATTTTACCATAGTTTAATCATAATAATCATAATCATAATTTATTGGTAACATCAATTACAAGTCAAACAATAAACAGAATACACATTTAGGTTATATGCTAATTACACTATATTACATTATTTTATATTAATTCAACTTTTATATTTTATTTAAATAAATTAAATTAATTATTCGAAAAAAATTAAATATATAAATTAAAATTGTTGTTCTATCTAATATCTTATAATATTAATTTCTAAAAATTCTTTATAGCTATAAAACGACTTCTCGATTAACCATTTCTTTAATTTGTATTTAAAAACGTTGACACTAGGAGCATTTCTGATATCACAAGGTAGTCTATTATATACCTCTGGACCCATCACTCCAACAGCTTTAGCCATTTTTGATAAAATTCGACTAGTTGAGACTAGACGACTCGGGAAGCGCATACTATAGAGAACTACATCACTGCGTTTAG
>JAATLQ010038028.1:24250-73763 GCA_013421005.1 Heliconius erato x Heliconius himera | reverse complement strand
TATATATATATATATATATATATATATATATATATATATATATATATATATATATATATATATATATATATATATATATATATATATATATATATACGTATATATATATATATATATATATATATATGTATCAAGCAACTTTCTACGGCCATAGGTTCAGTCATTAATTTAGTTCCGATAGAGTTTTGTATATTGTTATATAGTGTCGGCTACGCCCGCTTAAAATATACGAATGTTCATCTCGCGCTTGACCTCCTTTTAAAACAGGCCAAGTGCGAGATTGATAAAATAATTATTTAAAATAACTTTTTTAGGAAGTATCAATTATGTTGAACAACATATTTTCACTTCAAACAATAAACAAAAAAGCTAAAAATAATTTAGTTAAAATAAAGTAAAATGTACTTTGATTTTGGTAAACAAAAATAATTAAAGAAAGATGCTAATACTATAACAACCCATATAGTAAGGTGTTAAATATGCTTGATATCAATTTTTTATGCGTTTTTTTAAAAATACATATTTTTATCAATAATCATATAGCGACGTACGAGTACTCTCCTCTCTCAACCCCTGGAGAGGGGAAAGGGTGGTAACCTTTGGCCGTGGGCTCATTCCGGAATGCTAGGTCTTGGATATGTACGTCGAAGTGATCGATACGGAGGTCACACGCTCAAGAAACTTTGGGGATGCGGCGTAGTGCAACATTTTGCACTAATTGCAGCAGCGTAGCTAATTATTTTCAATGTATAAAAACCATTCTTTTATAGATTTATTATAAGTATAGATTTCATTTCCTTGAGTGGGAATCGAACCCAGAACACGTTGTACACCTGCGCCAAGTTTGGCCACACGACAATTAAATTCTCTTTAATAAGACTTGTTTCGTTCTTGTATGACATCCCCTTAATCAAACTATAATTAAATATTAGTCGTAATAAGTGCTGCTGCTGATATCTATCTATATATATAAAAGGACTTGTGCTGACTGACTGAGGTAAGACGCACGCAGAGCTGTAACCGCTGATGGTAGAAACGTGAAATTTGGGCAGATGTTTATTTTCATATTCTGGACATCCACTAAGAAGGGATTTTGAAAAATTTTAACCCTAAAGGGATGAAATAGGGGTTGAAAGTTTGTATGGATTTTTTTTCAAATTGGCACCGATTCTTATAAAATTTTAAATCCAGATTCTTAAAAATATTTCATTGAACACGTGTTTCATGGTTTTTAAGAATTCACCCCCTAAAGTTTCAAATAAGGGGTTGAAAGTTCATATGGAAAAATCTTTAAATCGCCACCGATTTACATAAAAATTTAAATTCAGACTGATAAAAATATTTTATTGAACACGTGTTTCGTGGTTTTTTTACAATTCACTCCTAATAAGCGGGCGAAGCCGCGCGCACCCTCTAGTCTATATATATAAAAGGACTTGTGCTGACTGACTGAGGTAAGACGCACGCAGAGCCGTAACCGCTGATGGTAGAAACGTGAAATTTGGGCAGATGTTTATTTTCATATTCTGGACATCCACTAAGAAGGGAATTTGAAAAATTTTAACCCTAAAGGTATGAAATAGGGGTTGAAAGTTTGTATGGAAAAAAAATTTTAATCTGCACCGATTTTTATAAAATTTGAAATTCAGATTCTTAAAAATATTTCATTGAACACGTCTTTCATGGTTTTTAAGAATTCACCCCCTAAGGGTTCAAATAAGGGGTTGAAAGTTTATATGGAAAAATCTTTAAATCGCCACCGATTTTTATAAAAAATTAAATTCTTATTGTTAAAAATATTTTATTGAACACGTGTTTCGTGGTTTTTTTAGAATTCACTCCTAATAAGCGAGCGAAGCCGCGCACGCCCTCTAGTCTTATATAAAAGAACAAAATTAACTATTATTCGCTTCACTGTAGCGGAAAGTAGAATATACAGGGATGGATATCGTTTGCAGCTTGTTAATATTCCCAAATGACTCCAAACTGCCGCTGCTGTTGGAGTTCTGACCGCACTTTATTACATTTTCGCAACTCGCTGTAAAATGTAGCCATATTGATCTCTGCATATCGTTTGCTTTATCTTATATGTTTATAGCTTTTAGTATGACAATATATATCAAAAATATTGGAGGTAGTCGTGGATAAGTGACACAGTGACGAAAAGTAAGCTTGACGGTTGTAAGTTCGATTCCCATTCAGATAAATGAATTATTTTTATTTCTTCGATTTCGTGAAAACACAATGTGCGGCGCCGAATTTTGCCAATTAACTCACAGTGGCTCGAATATTGGATCCAAAGTGAGAAATGTAGTTTTATAAAACTAGTTTCCTTTTGCTTATCGTGCCACGTGTGGTACACAGCGTAAAGCTAAACAAAATCGTTCTTTTAGTAGATTTTATCATTTTATTATCAAAACTAAAATAATATCATTGGTTTGTGTCTCAACGGGAGGTGAAAAGGGAGGTTAGTAGAGTAATTATTCTGTACATATAATAAAATACTAAAAATATTTTGTCAGTACGTTTAGTATTTTTGACTGTGGTTATTATTTTTGAAGTGGATATTTTTTAATTTTTTTTGTTTGTCTGTCTGTCTGTATGAATCACGCTTGTTTTTGAAAAAACCGAATCTAAAATTTTTTTTAAAACTTTCACCAATTACTTTATTTTAACTCAGCAAAACATTTACAGTGTATTTCATCATAATCGAACTCAAGGCATTAGTTTGCCTTCGAATGTTATTTAGCAATCACGCTGGTAAGATTCTTGGCTAAAGAATAACATTCGAAACGTCTTAGTTATATGACTGTTGATAAAAATATATATTTTTAAAGCACTACTGTTCAAAGTACAAATAATAAAGTAAACAAAATTGAATTGTTAGTGAAGGTTACCTTCATAAATAATAACAGTTAAGTTTAAGTCGTAATTAATTCAACACAGATTTGATAAAGACCGATTTGATCTTCAAAGAAATGTTAAGTAAATACAAAGATACTTCGGTTCGTTCGTTCGTTTGAAGTAAATCTATATAAAAATGCCTAAATCAGCCTTTCTACATGTACTCTGTAATAACTACATATTTACTTATTGTACATAGCCAATAATATATGTAACTAATTTATTATTAATTCTTACCTAAATCAATAATTTAACATTTAAGGCTGTTTCTGAAAGAATAAATTAAATTATTCACTGACATCAGCACATTTAACAGAGCTTTAAAAAACATAACATAGGTAAAAAGAACGTAATGTTAAAAAATATATACGTATAAGAAATAATTAGCTTTATGTATATTTTTATAAATATCAAATATCAACATTGGTCGTATTTTTTTACTTCAAAACAATCAAAAGTGTAGTCAGAATTTCAAACGTATTAATCCCATATCACGTTAGCTAAATTATAATATTTGTAATATTACCATTCATTCATATTTCGTAGAAAAAAAATTATATTGGCATGACATGACTCATGACATGACAATTCAAAATGTTTATATAATTTTAATTTCGTTTACATTTCAATAAAAAATATTTGATATATTTTTAATTCTAGAGAGAGACTAAACAAAAAGTAATGTTAAGCTTTACGTGTTATTTTTTTATAAGAAATCAAAATCAATCTATGTAGGTAAACTAATTATATATTTCTTAAAAGATTGGTTGTTTCCAAATATTTTGTATTCTATTAGCTATTTCGTTTGTATAATTTATATTAATTTATAAATATTTCAAACCACAACGGGGTTTTCCAAATATAATTTCATGGAAGAGAGAGTCAGTGGAATTATAATTTGTAAAGTTATAATACTGGACACGCTTCCTTGTTTCTTAAAAAAATTTTGCATAATACTATTGTGCAAGTATTTAAATTCTAATTCAAATTGAAACTTTTTGTGTAAACAGAAAATCTTCATATCAATTCATTCAATCAGACTTGGACGCATGAATAGCAGAGACTCTTCTAAATAAAGGGTCTGCAGCTTTTTTCATGTCTTCGTCTTACATCAAACCCACTTTGAACTCTTTTTTTTAACCCATTTTTGAACCTTCTTTCGTTTCATAATTGCTGAGTCTGTAAATCCACTCTTGTCTTCAAGTGCTATTATACACTATGATATATAAAATGTTACTTTACAAAATTGAAAACTTTTTACGTCTTGTTATTATGTATTTATGTTTTTAATTTAAAATTTTAAATAAATTATTATGTTTAATATATATGCGAACAAAGGTGAGAGATATATCTCAGACAAACGTAATTTTAAAAAACGGTTGAGCCATACGAAATAAAAACGAAAATACTAAGGCATTTATGAAGTAAAAAGGTATAAAGAAAAAGAATCACTAGTTCCAAGAACAAAAAGAATCACAAACAATAGTTTGAGAAAAAATAATAAGACATTACACGTAGCCAAAGGTTATTTCGTCATTAATCTTGTAAGTCTAACATAACTTGAAATGAAAGAGAACATAAACGACACAAACGACTACTGCAATAAACTTGAAGCCTACATTTCATGATATTCTAGTTGTAATCTCAGATCTGGCTTCGTATAAGTAAATGTACGTTTTTATTAGGATTTAGAAGACATAGTGTGTGTACTTGATGCCTTTATTACTTCCGTTTGAATTGAAATAGCTGGAATAAAACTGACTTATAGATATATATCGAACAATAGAATAGGAATGTTGTTAGACAATGGTTTTGTGCTTGTGAATGCTTTATTGCATTACTCGTGTTCTACTAAAGGAAACTTTCGATCCTTTTATATATTTTATTATAAAAGTTTATAGAAATATAACTACCTGCGAGTGAGCTACAGTATGTATTTATTTCTACATATACAATTTCGTGCGTTCAGTAGCATATTTACAATATACAGGTTGACTTAAGTAGGGTTGAATAGGACTTAGATCGTTTTACTGTTATTGTTAGGAAAGTGACTTTTTTTAAATGGTGAAATTTGCTTCATTTTTGTATTACTTTCTTTAACTGACAAGCGTCACCTATTTTATGAGTAAATAAAGTTGAACTTGACAAATCTACTACTGTTCCAACTTTTTGAGTACAGTATCCAAGCTTAGAAATTAAATTTAATATGTAATTATTCAATGGAAGACTGTTTTATTCACTTAAAAAATCCTTTTTTATGCAAGAGCAATACGAGTAAAGTCAGTACGACATTTTTCTATTTGTTATATGTAACAAATAATTCAATATTTCATACATTTAACAATTTTTATTCGCTGTACTGAATATATATGTATTTATATATACTTGTATCGTCTAGTACTAGTACTATAAACACATTGATATACCGTATCAAAGAAGGCAGCCACATCTGAATATCCAAACGATTTGGCAAATCCAGCACCTTCTATCAACGTAGCTCGTGTTTCAGGTCGATTATTCTGTAGTATGTGACAGCGTGCCAACAGGAACGTTGCGTTTAGTAACCATATGCGATGACCTGCTACTGTCGATTCTATAAGTATTAAAACTTATTTATAAGTTCTTTTTAGGTTTCCACACCTTAAAAGGAATAAACGAAATCCTTATAGGATCACTTTGTTGTCCATAGGTCAAGACGTAGGCATTTCAAGATGAAATTGACATCATATATTCAGATCTACGGTCCCTTAGAACATACAAATAATTACACACACAATTAATGACATAGCTTATTTCATACAAAATGAGTGCATACGCCCACAAATTTAAAATTATCTAATTTGATAAGTTATACTTCCCGTTGATCAAAAATCTTGAAATTAGCATGGAATCCTCTGTGGGCGAGTCTGAGCCGCACTTGACCAATTTTCTTTTAGTTTAAATTGGAAATAATAATAACGACGGGGTAATGGCGACGGTAATGTGAACGTAACACAACGTTGTGGGTTCAATTCCCGTTCGAGGAAAGGAAATATTTAATTAAATTTATATTCCAGGCAAAAGCGCGGCGTTGAGTTCCGCCACTTAATATGCAATGCCTCCAGAATTCGGTAGAAAGTGGGGAACGAAGTGCTTTAACACTAATTTCCCTCTGCCTACCCTGCAGTGTGTGGGATACAGCGTGAAGCGTGATTTTATTTGATTTTTAATTTTTCTATTCTGATGATTTTTGGGTGTTTTGCTTCTTAATCCGGCATATCTAGAATTCGGACGACGGGTTTTTTTTCTCAGCAATAATAATCAATTAATTATTATCGAAATCAAATAATTTTTTATCATATTACATGCACGGCTCATTGGTTACGGAAGAAACGTTTGGAACTATCGTTTAACAAAAGCCCAACATTTATCTACATCATCGACATCGATATTATATGTATATGAAGAACAACACTTTATTTAGTTTTATACAGTAAAATTGAACCGGATTTGGCATAGCGTAGAATCTTGCTCTATGTGCTTGTTTTGTATCGGCGTATAAACGTCCTAGTTCGTGTAATAAATAACAGCATTTCGTTACACGTTGCTCAAAGTGAATGCTCTTTCCAATGTTTGTAGGCGACGCCTGAAATATGTTTGTTCTCTTATAATAACTTGAAAACTATATAAAATTCTATATTGAATAAGAATCCTTAATTAAAATTTCTGACGTTAGTTTTAGTAAAATAAGATAAAAGTCTAATATCGTTATGTCTGTAGAATAATAAACATGTATTTTCGAGTCCTAAAAATTACATGTCTAAATATCTTTTAAAGCATAAAATATAAATATTTAAATTCATAAAGAGGACTTTATATCGATAAGTTTTATTGAACATAGATGTTACGATAGTATGGAAAAGACAAAAATGTGAAATATTTTCAGAATAGAATTTCTCTCTTGGCGTCACGGGGCGGCGCCGGAGGTCGCGTACGCAAAATTGAATCACGACTCGGTTCACGCGATATTGGTATTCCCAGCAGTATAAAAGCTCTTTTCTCGCGATCTGCTTCGCTCATTTCTTCTTTAACACGTTTCTGTGAACAATATTAAATTAGTGTGCGAAATTTTACAGGTACTGCTTTGAAGATAGCAAAATTATTCGTTTTAATTCGAATGTCTTTGTTCTTTCAAATCTTAAATTAATATCAAGCTCCAAAAGGATCTCTTAAAAATACAATTAAATTACGAATCTGATCGAAAAATGCTTCGGTGACAATTTCCTATAATTCTTGTAAAAATTTATCTTTCGTCGGCAGTATGTTGGTCGGAATCCTTGTGATTTGTTCCATAGCAAACACCGCCGCTTCGAGGCATTTTGCTGTGTCACGTTTTTCGTATATATCTTGAGCATTATTGACTAAGCGGCGAACATCTGTTTTATGTTGACGTAGAAGGCTTGCTATTCTTTATTTTCTTGCCTTTGACAGTCTTGCACAAGCAGCCGTCTTGGGTTCCCTAGCGGCATATATAGGTTTTCGCTCTCTTGATACTGAAACTATACAATGTTGCCGTTTAAATTTTAAATATTTTAAACTTTTTACAGTTAGCATCGTACGCGGGAAAGTATTTTAGTATAAATAGTGCATACAATATTGAAAATAAAATGTCAAAGCAAAATGTTTTATACTTATTTTTAATAAAACAGGATATTGGAAAAAGAAAATGGTCCTTGTAAGCGAGTGACTGAGTTCATAAAAGAATTTTACGGAGCGATCTTGGTTTAATATTTTTTTATCGTATATGAGTTTCTTATTTAAATGTCCAGTTTTTTGAGAACCTATTTATAATAGAACTATACAAGTAAGTAACTAATACTAGCTACTAGCTAATAAAAACCGGACTAGCGCTAATCGGGCTCGCCAACTGAGCTATTAAGACTATTATTTTTTGAATTTAATTAAAAATGTATAGTTTGTTAATGATTTTTTCCTGAATTGATAGATACTACCTGTAGATGCGAGCTGCCAAATTTCATAGTTCTAGGTCAATTGGAAGTACCCTATTATTTTCATTCCTTTTATAGTATCGAAATACACGATACAAATGACCATAACTTTTTTTTAAATAAATGTGAAAATACAATTTTTTTCATAAAATCAAGAGACAGTAGATCTGAGTATATGGTTTGTAAATATCAAATCTCGAAGATAAATCTTGATAGACAGACAGACGAATGGACAATATAGTGACCTTATATGGGTTCCTTTTTTCCTTAAATCTCGCATGTAGCTCCGCTTCCCATTTTTTGTTCAATTCTGGAGGAATTGCGCGGCGCAGCGTTGAGTGCCGGAACTCAACGCCGCGCTTTGCCTCGACACCAGGGCGAGGAATGACAATATTAAACGTTACATTTTCTTTCCAAGTATGAATGGAACCCACAACCTGCCACATTTACAGTCACTCACTTGTGCCCCTGCGCCACGACTGGCCTTGAATAATGAATTAATTTGACTTTACTGAATTTACTAACAAATAACTTATGATGACATTAACTCTAATCTATTTAATACGCACTTGTCGTTTTTCAACGCCGGCCAATGCTTTATAAGCTAAGGCCTGTAGTTTCTTTAACCCCAAGTGTTTTGCGGATTTAAGTCTTTCATTCTTGTAAATCGCCGTAAAGAGATAGTTTTCATGCGCCATTTACTCCAAATACTTAGACGCCATCACACGGGATATATGCTCGGCCCTATGATTTTCCACACGAGATATTTCTTGAATCTTAGATATGAAAATTGCAGTGAAAATTTCAGTTCTAAAATTAAATTATATTCGTATAACCGTTCCTCCTCCGCACTTTGCATTTCTGGGTGAAATATTCGTTAAATTTTAGGTGAACGCTTTTAACGTATTTGGTAGATAGGTCATACCTATAAAATATTTAACCATTTCAACATTTGAAATACTATTACATGCAAAAATAATAAATATGATTATTTCTTAATTTCTCTTAACAGAACTAGAGAAAAAAAAATATTATGTTAAATTCGAGCGGAGTATGCAACAGTGTTTTATATTGTATAGACCAGTGTTTCCCAACGTGGGGCCCACGCCCCAATGGGGGGCAATTTAATAGTTAAGGGGGGCAATTGAAAAATGAACTCGATACAACTTTAACCCTGTCGCTTCGGCCCATTATATACAATAAATAGGTCGAAACGTGGGTAACGTTACAAAAAAAGAATGAAAGAAAGACGAATGCTGTGGAGATGTGATCTCTTCGTAGGATATGCGGAGTCAGCTTAGCTGATGGAATCCGCAATGAAGAGATACATAGAATGGCAGGTACTAGCGAGGATGTCACGGTGAAAATGAAGAAGAAATCAATTTTTTATTATATGTTTTGAAATATGACTTACTGTGTTTTGTAACAATTTCATAATGGTCTCTTCCTAGAACCTATCATTGTGTTTCTTAAGTGGACAAATCAATTTCCAAATATTAAAAAATATGTATAACATCAACAATAGGGGGGCATTAAACATTTTAGAAAGCTTAAGGTGGGGCATGGCATAAATGGATTGGGAAACACTGGTATAGTCCATAAAAAAGTCACTTTGCATTTATTTTTATTAATTTATTTGGGATTTAAGTCATTTATTATAAAAATCTATCTTTTTAACTTCAAAATGTAATTTATTTGAAGAGTTGACTGATGTTGCAATCGGCTTTGTCGCGTTCGAGCCTTTGTTCCTACATCCATGGTCGCCTCGACCAGTTGTATCTGTGGTGTTAGCTTAGCTGTGTAAGATAATACTTTCCCTGCACTTTTGCCCAAGCACTCTTATCTAAAATATACAATGAGGTTTTTGAAATTCTAGAAAAGTGAAAAAGGTATCAATAGTTCTGAACAAGTTTCTTTTGAGAGACTAGCTAGATATGATGATATGATTATAAGATATAATCGCCAGAATGACTTTCTACTATGGAAATTTACATATTTTAATTTCCCGCATATAGAAGGGTAGGCATGGATAACCTAATGTGAAAAACTTCTTTCCACGCTTTCTGTTCTGTTTAAGAAACATTCGATCTAGAATGGCAAACTTAACGCCGCGTTTTTGCCACGACGGCCTTGTCTTAGAAATTTCATATAATTTTGTTTGGAAAAATCCTAGATTAAAATAATGAATGTCTAACAAGTAACAAAAATGAATAGCTTACCTATACGTAACAGCAAATGTAATAACAAAACTAAAAACATATATTAAAAAAGTATATAATTTGAAACTGTAGATGGTAGCGTCCTTGGAAATATTTTAGACAAAAATGGTCCATATAACATAAAAATAAGAAAAGGTTTGAAAAAGAATTTTCCAACCTTGCAGCGTAATCGCTCCCAAGATACTAATTGGGTCTCTACTAAATGTTAGCTTATATAATTCTAGCGACCCGCTCGCTTTGCACTGCTTTATGAAATTGTAGTCTTTATAACTATTTTTTTTGCATGAGATTGTTATTTTAAAAAAAACATGTTTTAATTCAAAATCGTATTAGACGAAATAAATTTGTAAGTTTTTTAGAAATTTCACATTTTTGTAATCTAACTAATTAAATACTAAATAATAAACAATGATTCAGTATATTTCTATTTCTAAATTATATTTACATCATACCTACAATTCTTAAACGAATTTATTCTCTTAGCTTCACGCTCTATTCCGCATATAACATGGTAGATAGAGTGTTAAAACTCTCCGTTTTTATTAAGATATCTACTGAAATCTGGAGGTATTTGATATATTTACTAAACTACTCAAAAATTACACTTATTAAAGGTGCAGAAAATTTAAATGAAATTAAATGTTTTTCAGTTTCTCAGCACATTTCACGCAATCAGCGAAGTTGTGATTTAATGTAAAGATTTAATTACAAATTAAAGAAAATCTAAAAAAAATCTAAATTAGAAAATATAAAATATTAATTTTTTCGAGTGTTGCACAGCCTGTTGCGTTTACAGTCACACGCTTGTGCCACTGCGTCACTGAATTCCTTAGAAAATTTTCAATCAAAATCATTTCAATTATTCAACATACAAATAAAGATTAAGAACTGAAAAATGAGTCGTTAAAATAAAAAAAAAATACTTTTACCTTAGCTCGAGCCAACTTCGCCCAAGAAGAGATCGTACGACGGAGTTCTGCAAACTTAAGTTTCACTAAAAAGATGGCTTAAAATTTTATTATAACAACTTCACAAACAACATATTTTATCTATTTGAATATCTATTTGAACTAATTCCCCAAGCATCATTTAAAAATATTATTTAATGAATATTGCATTGGCTCGTGATATGTCTAGTGGTTACAACCTTTTTCGTTGTAGTCGTGGGTGAACCAAAATCTTTTAGAGATTCCGAGACAAGAGTGTTAAGATAGTAAAATTTGCAACATATGATTTCTATATAATGCCATCAGAAGATATCGTTCTAACTAGATATTTGCCTTCAAGAAGTTATTTAATTAACTGAAAACTCAACCGATATGTTGCATTGGTATAACTTGGAGCTCTTCCGAAGAAAAAAATCAAGAGCGCGTCCTATCTTCTTCTCCACTATAAATCAATACAAGCAATGGTTTTAATAATTTTCACTTTGGAAATCTTAAACAAACAAAAAATTCATAAATTAAAGTGGGCGAAGCCGCGCGCTGATCGCTAGTATGTATATAAACACTGGTTGCGACACTCGGGCCGTCCATGCAAAACTATTCTGGATCAATATGATATTAAAAATATATTAATATATATAGCTTTGCCATGCGTATTATATATTTTTTTAATTAAGTGTGATAATTATGAAGTATTCGGCCACTCTACACGCAATAACTTCAGAATTTGGCGGAAAGTGAGGAGCGGAGTGTCTTAATACTAGGTTCTCTCTGGCTACCATACTACATACGAGATGCAGCGTGAAGATAAAAAAAATACTTAATTACTATTTCAGAACTAAATATTTTTTTTTAGAGAATAGTCTTTTAATGTAATTTATTTCTCATGAATACTGCTAAGATATTCAATGATCCACACACATACAGAATACCTTACCGTAAATCATATAGCGAGCACGATATATCAACATCGCTTATCTAACATAACATAACTACTATAATAAACAGGCGAAACAAAATTTACATATATAATTTACAAAATATAATTTTTTCACATTCCACCGCAGAGCCTCATTGTAGGCCAAAATTGCTCCGAGTAAAAAATATTATCTTCAATCTGACTGTTGTTTTGACATAATTTACACTTATGTAAATGATATACTGTATTTGATTAATAGTTGTCGTTTGAATGAATATAAATTATTTCGAGTAGATAACGATCTTGTGAATTATGTTATGTCTTGTCTCTCACATTAGCTAAAAACTGACTGTCAGTCTTTTTTTTCAGGCCAGTCGTGGCACAGGGGCACAAAGTGTGATTGTAAAACCGACTGGTTGAGTTCTGCCACTCAACACGCAATGCCTCCAGAATTCGGCAGAAAGTGGGGAACGGTGTGTCTTGACACTACGTTCCCTCTGCCTACCCAGCAGTGTGCGGGATACAGCGTGAAGCTGATTTATTTGATTTATTTCTTTTCATTTCTCGCTTTCCGTCGAATTTTCGAGGCGTTGTGTGTTGAGCAACGGAACTTGACGCCACGCTATTCTCGCCAAGGCGAAAAATGAAAATAATAAAATATATCCCCGAGTCAGCATCGAACCCACAATAGTCGCGCTTACAGTCACACGTTTGTGCCTAAACCTAAGTAAATATATGTATATCTACTATATTATACACAAATATCTATTACGCAACATAATAAGTACGTAGGTGGAACCTGTAATAACATGTGAGGTTACTTTAGTTTGTCTAAAATTAGTTTGTTCCGCGAACAAAATTCACTTCTAAGAATATATCTATTTCAAGACACTAAGAATTTAATTCTAAATAATTTGTGACCTAATAATAATTAATTCAGATTTTTTACTTTACCTATTTTAAAATGCAATTCCAAGATTTCCTTATATTAATTTCAGTTATTACTCAGTCAGATATTTCCTTCGTCCAGACCACGTCTATTTGAATATAAACTGAACGATTTTATTATTTTATCTGAAAAATCTTTCAAGTCATTCAGTTTCATACAACTCTATTTCGAATCACCACCTTTGACGATAAACAGCTACCACGTTGCATATTGACCTCTCTTCAAGACAAACCTTCTTTCTATTATATTATATTTTCAATGGAAAAATTACGTAAAATATTTTATAAATCAATTCGAGTGGTCTAGATAGTTTACGATAGAATATATTACATTTATTTAGTAGGTAGGTACTAGAAGTATAATGTTGTATTAGATACTTACTTAGATATAAATATTGTAATTTCAACATTTAGTTATTATAAACAAATATGGTTTATAACACATATTTTACTTACTAAGAAAAGAGAAATTAAAAAAAAAAACAAATTATTTAGAAAACGTATAAAAATATGAACGTAGCGGGACTGGAACCCGCGCCTCCTGCAAACCGACTAGGCGCTCTGACAACTAAGCCATACGTTCTCATCAAGGAAAGTCGAAATTTTTATACGCTTATTACAACTTATTTATGTTGTTAGCAGTAAGCAGTTAAGTTTAATTTCAATGTAAATTCGTTGAGAATTGCTCTCCTCCTACACCGTACAAATAGACCTAGGTAAGAGCATGTTACTTAATTTACAGAGTGTATACTGTTTGTGAACTATAATGCCTCGAGGCCGTCGCTTAGGGCCGACCCTCCAATTTCTGACATCAGCCTCACTGCTATGTCATAACCTTCCGACGCTTGCATATATTATTATATTATTACATATAAAATTTCAATTGACATTCTTGCTAGTACAAACATACTGAATGTTATTATTACACTGTAGTGAAAAACAATTATATGTCAATTTCACGTTCTTCCTGTATATAGCGGTGTAGGCAGAGGGAACCTAGTGTTGAGACACTCTGTTCTTCACTTTAAGCCAAATTGAGTGGCGGAATTCAACGCCGCGCTACCACTTATATTATCAACAATTTTTCATACTATATAAACATAGCTTTAGTAAGTAACTAAGAATATAATTTATGAAATTTTAAATAAAACTATTTTAACCGGATTAATCGCGTATATTTTGTATGTTTATACATTTTTGGAAACCCGACGTTTCGAACACTTTACAGTAGTCCCTGCAAAGACTACTGCAAAGTGTTCGAAACGTCGGGTTTCCAAAAATGTATAAACATACAAAATATACGCGATTAATCCGGTTAAAATAGTTTTATTTAAAATGTGTAATAATCGTGAAAATCAAAGAACTTATTAATTTATGAAATGTTTTGATACTAACCTTGACATAAAGGCAGTACCAAACGCCTTAAAAATTTACTGTAATCTATTCAATATTGATTTATAAAACAAAATAAGTTCTGTAACATTATACTTATGACATGAAATGTATAAAATTTTGTTCGAGTTATTTAGTACTTCGGTTACTCTAACATAGCCAAGTCTAGGACCTTAATAAGGAAAGCTTCTTAGTAAAAGGAAACTCGTCCAAAATTTTCTCGTAAAACTGTCATCCCGTCTTACGACTGAACTATAAAACTATAAAAGCGTGGCTCCAGGTACCCACTTAATGACCCCACATGTGACGTGACTCAAAACGTGCTCTTACATTATATTCTGTTAGGTAAACAATAATAAAGTATAAGGATTTATTATAATGTTTTTTTTTGTAAAGTATTTATTGCATATTTTTTTTTATCTGAAATTTAAATCATTCTATAAAATTCCAATAAAACATGATCACAATATAGTCATTTTTTTTTAAATTAAATGATGAAGAAAAAACATTGCATATTGTATAGCCTACGCAGAAAAAAAATCTATTAAAAAATTATTTTTTTTATAATTGCGCATTTGAATCTCTCTCCTTAGATCTAATCTAATGTAGCTGTCCAAAGATTTTTTAAAATATTTTTACAGTGTTATTCCACACTTAGGAAAGAAAAATACTTATTAAGAAAACATATAACAAATTTAACGTAGAGGGATTTGAACCTGCGCTTCAACGTTCACATGTTAATACGTTTTCTTAATAAGTATTTGTCCAAAGAACATTTAATTATGAAAAGGAAAAAAAAGAATAAATATAAATATAATGATGCTTAAATAGTTTTTTTGAATAATTAACATGAGATATGTAAATATTTCACTGTCAATTTACATATCAAAAGTTCATTTAACATATATTCAACGATATGAAAACAATATTTACAATCGCTTCGCTTATCGAATAATTCGCAGCACATTAATTACGTCACAGACACATTTCGTAGACGGTTGTTTTATCTATATCTATACTTTTACACTATTATATAAAGAGGAAAGATTTGTTATGTATGTATGTTTGTAGTGGATAAACTTAAAAACTACTGTACCGATTTCAAAAATTCTTTTACCACTAGAATGCTGCATTATCACTGAGTAACATAGGCTATATTGAGATATAGAAATAAATAGGGATCCTACTAAAATATTAATAATGTAAAAAAACATAGTATAAAATATCTTCTATCGTATGCACTGTAGAAATTGTTGAAGAAAGGACATAAGAATGTTCTACAAAATTAAAGAAAATACTCATATTTACAAAAAATCTCACGATACTATTTGTGGAATAAATAGTATCGTGAGATTTTTTGTTGTTTTAGCAAAGTACCTACTTACGAAACTTAAGACTTAAACAAGTGCTAGAGGTCTCAAATTTTGCATGGCCATTATTTATAAGATATAGTGCCCCCTAAGACGGGATTTTGCTAAATTCGATCCCCAAGGATGTTGTTTTGGTGTTGAAAGTGAATTTTGTACCCCTGCGCCAGTACTGGCCTCAGTTTATTAATACCACTATTCCTAATAACAGTTTAGTAATTTTAATTTGTCAATATTAGGTTTGAGAGATAGATGTTCCCTAGATGGTAATATACTGATTTATCATTTAGTAAATGGGAATATCAATAATAATCAACCCTCATTCGTGTTTCCGACGCTTTGCTGTAATGAGCAGCAATAAATATAAGCTAAGGTTATTTATTTCGTTAAAGATTCTATATCGCAACCAAAGATAAATAAATATTTATAAAAACATAACCACGACTGCATAAAACTAAAAAAACAATAAAAATAAGCCCAATAGTTTATTAGGATTAACAGTCGGAACCTCTTTAAATTATACGGTGTTCCTTGTAAAAAAAATATTTATTGAAGAATTACTTATTGGTCCCGAATGTTAATCCTAATAAACTATTATAATTTTTACTTTTTTGTTAGGACATATAAGATACGCGCGAAAAACATAACTCTTCCTTAGCAGTCGGGAATAAAAAAAAAATGATTTTGTTCCGGCTTTGCGTATTGAGTGGTGGTGGACGTAACGCAACGTTTTTGCCTAAATGAAGATTTAACTCAAAACATCATAATTTCAATCAAATGCTCCACTGCGCAACGATAGCCTCTATATTTAATAAATGTTATTGATAAAAATATCTACAGTCTACATTATTGGCTAAGTTGGAAAAAAAATACATATACATAAGCTCTTTGCCTATCCAGCTACATGCGGGATACAGCGTGAACTTTAGGAAATTCTTCTATCTAGTACTTTAGGAAAGGAATAATGTTATGATATCCAATCATTGTAAAAACAGACCATAAACATAATAATCTCATACATCCTGATGTATCAATGGGCGCTTTTATAGGGAATTTTCGAGTAATTAGCTGAATCTCTGTTTATGCTCTCCATTGTATTTGCTTGCTGAACATATTAGTGGCTAATTAGTGTCAATATGTCATGCTACCCTTTATAATGAGTTAATTTTCATATTATCAAATTTATAGAATCAATTGCAAATCATTATTAACATTGAAATTATAGTATTAATATTAACAATAAAACGTCATGGACGAAATTATGAGTGTACTTCGCAAAATACAAAATGACCTGAACGAGCAAGAAACAGCAATTTTAGAAAATGGCAACATAGTTACACAACAAGTAACTGAGAATATTAACACTATATTGGAAGAAAAATTCAAAACTTGGGAGGAAAAATTTAACAACATTAGCGAAAAGATAGAAAATCAAGAAAAACGTCTTTTTTTCTTGAAAAACAAGCCAGACAGAGAAATATTGTACTCTTCGGTTTTGAAGAAACTGAAACCTCATATTCAAATTTAGAATCGAATATAGTAAATTTTGTTGCACAATATTTCTCTATGCACATGGACCGTAGAGACATACAAGAAATAAAAAGGTTAGGAAAGAAAGGAGAAAAGCCACGACCTACTATCATTATGTTCTCTACACTTGGTTTAAAAATAGATATAATTCAAAATAGGGGAAAACTAAAAGGCACTCATTATTATATTAAAGAAGATTACCCGAAAAATATATTGTAAAAAAGAAAGTTACTACAAAATCAAGTAAGGATGGAGAGAGAAAAATTAGACAAAGCAATAATCAAGTATGATAAATACTTATATAGAAAACGTATAAAAAATTGAACGCAGCGGGACTCGAACCCGCGCCTCCTGGAAACCGACCAGGTCTGACCACTAAGCCATGCGTTCAGTTTCCAGGAGGCGCGGGTTCCTTACAAAAATTGGAGGTCTTGAGTTTTTTCTAAAATTCAATCTTAGCTTAACCAGAGCCCTTTCATCTGATACCTCATTTGAACTAGCGGTTTTAAATATCAAATTTTTCCTTCTTTTATTTTAAAGATTTATCCACACATATATAGGTTTATTTTTTTTACTTAAAATTTTGACTCTCTTTGTAGTCTGAAATTGTTGTCGTATTGGTATTTTTTTGCAATATAAAAGCCCATTTTTTTTAAGTAAATGCAGAAATATGTTTTTTCTTCAGAAAATTATGAGGCCATAGATCTGAGTATATAGTTTGAACTTCAACTCGATATCTCCAAGCGTTCCTGAGATGAAGGCTCTTAACAGACAGAAGACAGGGGGACAACAATGTGATCGTATAAGAGTTTTTTTTCCTTAAAAGGTACGGAACTCTAATGAAGCTATCGTGGCGCAGTGCCCAGTGGTCCATCCTCTCTGTGGGGTTGCTGGCTCGATCCCTGTGCTGTAGGGTTGTTGAATTGACTACTCGTGTCAATGAATTATATGAAAAAAATTAAGTATTTTTATATTTCTACAATTACATTATAAATAACTGTCTATAATATAGTCATGGTTAAAATAAGTATAACAAAATCCATAATATTTTGGTATTCCTGTAATTTCTAAAAATATTAACACCGGTACAGATGAAATTGTACATAATATATTGTAAATTCTCCCTTCGTGTCGAAGTTCATAACTGTGTAAAGGTCCACGGAAAGGAAAAAATACAGCAAAACCAATGCATAAATCTCGTATCTTTGATGGCGTTGATTTAGAAGTTTAATTTTTTTGTATTCTGAGATACCGTGGAGTCGACCGCTGAATATTTGATATTAATTCAGCTTGATACATCCATATATTTTTGAGGTAAAAGGTCTTGACATACGGACAAATAGACGGCAAAGTAATGATATAATGTTTTTAAACATTTTTAAAGTGTTATTTCACACTTAGGAAAAGAAAGTACTTATAAAGAAAACGTATAAAATTTGAACTTATCGGGATTTGAACCCGCATACTTGGAGGGTTTCTAAAGAGGCGCGGGTTCAAATTCCGCTACGTTCAGATTTCTATACGTTTTCTTAATAAGTGATAATAAATGGTTCTATTTTTCCTTTTGATGTGCGGAACCCTAAAAATGTAGACAAAAATTAAAACTCCTTCCAAACAGGTCCTGAACTTGGTCGATTTCCAGGAGACGCGGGTTCGAGTCCCGCTACGTTAAAATTTTTATACGTTTTCTAAATAAGTATTTTTCTTTCCTAAGTGCGGATTAACGAACAAATAAATATTCAAAAACACAACATTTAATGTATAAACAGAAATATTGTTACATAACAAATCATCAAAATAATATCTTCTCCATTAATATATAATGTCTTAAATGATAAATTGGAATATCCTCAACAGCTGTGCCTTGCAGTTAGACTGAGGAACGTTAACTGAATGTATACTGAATAAATATTATCACGCTTCGTTTTCTCACGTAGCTGTAGAAACGCTTGGCTTCCATTGGATATTATCTCGACTAACAAAGGCTACACGTGAGGAAACGACATACTTGTAGACTGAAAACAATACAGCACTTTGTGATACGGATGCTCCAATAAATTATTTTCTTCAAAAAGCAGTAAAAATTATAACATATATGATTTTTTACTGCTTTCAAAAATTGAAAGTGAACAAATGTTAAGTTTTAATCATAATATTTCTTTTGTTTCAAAATAAATGATTTAATCGATAAAAGAGAATATTGATTTTCGAGTAAAAATCTTTTTCCACAAGTTCATTTAAAAATTGATCATTAATTATGCCTTATACAAAAGAAACCTCAAATTATATTTACACCAAATAGCCGTATAAATATATAAGAAGGTAGTACCTACCCACTAGTTAGAAAACTGTTGAAGAACTCTTTAGAATAATGAACGTAGAAAACCGCATATTACAGAACTTCCTTCTTACTTAGATTAGGGTCACCATATCTTTTTTTCGCTTTTAAGAGCGATTATATTTGCACTGGACGCTAAAAATGCTTGGAAACTTTAAATATAAATGTTAATTGCTTTATAACTTTAAAAATAGCACTATTTTTTATTTTAATAACGTTGATAAATTAGAGCATTAAGTAAATAAATAAAATAAATCAGCTTCACGCTGTATCTCGCACACAACAGGGTAGGCAGAGGGAACCTAGTGTTAAGACTGGAGTACCAGAACTCAACGTCACACTTTAGGAACATTAAGTAGCCCATTTTATTCATAAGAAAAATCAAGGGTTCCATGAAAAGCTAAATTATGCAAAATCTGTAATTGATATTAAAAAAAAGCTATTGAAAATTTAAAATAAAAGATTAAACTAGCTAAATTCAAAAATATTATTTTTGAAAATAGGAAATTTTTCAAAAAGTCTATCTCGTTCTCACTTTTAATAAGATTACCAAACTGAAGGCAACTACAAATCTCCTTCGCAAATAGAGGAATATGGAGAACGTCAAACCATCGCCCCTCATCCTCACTCCATTGAAATCTTTTAATGCATTACAGATTCGCTCCCAAAAGTGACCGGTATTGAAGTAAAAGAAGCGACTCGCATTATGAGACTGACTTTAAAGCCTTAATACAAAATTTTGTTAAGCTTGATGCTTCCCATAGAAATAAATATTTTTTGTCGCCCTAGTATAATGCTATAATGTACGGTAGCGTACTAATACATTACTTAGATAGTCAATATTGGTTCGTAATGGTGTGCCTCGATGGAAACGCTCTGCGAATAATTTGCTTACGCACGTTTATACTTATACGCGTTTTTTGCTATAAAACGGCTATACCATTTTTTTAAGTAAATCTAGAAATACATTTATTTTCAGGAAATCACGGGGCTATAGATCTATGTATATGATTTGATTTTCAACTCAATATCTTCAAGCGTTCCTGAGATAAAGGCTCTTGATTTACAGACAGACAGACAGTAGGACAACAAAGTGATCTAACCCTAAAAATTTTATTAAAATATGTGTTTTAATAAAATTTTATCTTCATTTTATTGGCACAAAATTAAAGTTCGTGGCGCAAACAGCATTTGACATAAAACTTGTAACTTGTTAGTTCCTTTTTTATAGAACATTCAGGACTCGGAAACGTTGAACTTATTTCGAATAAAAATTTATAAAAAAATTAAGATTCTGATTAGATTTTTTGTGAACCAAGCTATAAGCTTCGGTTATTTACAGCTTTTTCTAAGCCATCCATGCAACTAAGTAATGGCGAAATAAATAAATGGCGAACGAAGTGTCTTAACACTAGGTTCACTCTGCCTACCCTGACGTATGCGGGATACAGCGTGAAGCTGATTTATTTATTTTATTTTTTATTATAAAAAAAATATCAAAATCATATATTAGTATCCTAGGCATATAAAATATCTACATTAAAATACACAACACAACACTTTGTAAATACTACAACTACTTGTTTGTAATTAATTATCGTTACATACTTATTCTGTTCTCAATATTATGATATAGTTTTTAGTTAAAGACCTACTTATAGGTACATCCAAAGGAAGGAACTATAATTTTGCACTGTAATTAGAATGTTTGAAGCCGTCAGGCAGTGCAAGGGCATAAGAATGCGACTGTAAACGCGACGGTTGTGAATTCAATTCCTTCCTCAGGGAATGAAATATTTAATATTTTCATTTCTTCGCTCTGGCAACCAGGTAAAACGCGGCGTTCAGTTTCATTGACTATACTCTGATATTTATACGATACAGCGTGAAAATGAACAACAATAATTGTATAGTAGACTATCGCGGCGTAGTGAGACAATCTAACTGTATATGCAATAGATGTGAGTTTAATCTCCGCTTATTAGAATAAAATGTGTTTAGTTTCCTCTCCAGTAAAGCAAAAGATGGCATTGGGTTTCTTCGCCAACACCCAGTCTTCAATCCGAGAGAAAGTTGCAGAACATTATGTTTTAACAACAACAACACCTGTCTTACAACTCCTGTCTTTAAGCTATATTTAAGTAGACCAGAATAACAAAAATTGTCGTATAATAACAAAATATATTTTTTTAAGGTTAAGTTATTTCGTGTTTATTTTCCCTTGTGATTTATGAGTCGTAAATTTAGAGTAAACCAAAATTTAATACATCTACAAAATTAACTTCGTTATAAGAGAACAACATAATTTTACTAAGTATGCCACTGGAAGAATAAGAATTTTCTTGGAAAAAATGAGCACATTCCGCTCGGGCGGAACGATAAAGCCATAAATCTGATTCCAAATTCCCGTGAAGCTCTTGGGAGACCTAAACAAAGTAAAAACTAAACGCGCGCTTGTCGTTTTAAAGTTTCACAGAACTGCCATAATTATTTTTGAAAAATTAAGTTTTACATTTTAATAGATTAAAGAAAAACGTCGGATTAACTTTTAAATCTCTCCTGACAATCAAACTTTACCTATGGAGAGTAATATATAATTTAATTATAACCATTCCCACGATCGAGACTAACCATCCAACTATCCTGTCCAAAAAGACAGGTCCCAACAGCGTGGTCTTGTCATATTGCACGCAATATAATTATTATATTGTGTGGTAAGGCCATATGGGCCTTACTATGGCTTATGGCTATGGCTACTATACTACGATACGCTGCTCTTAAATCTGAGATCAATCTTGAGATATCGTTTTCATTTATCAATATATCATTTATGAATAAAAAATGCATTCACTGCGCTCAATGGTTTATAAATAGATACGTGTTTGTTTGTTGACTTGGAGATTTTTTTTTAATCAAAAATTGACTTGGAGATATCGAGTAAAAATTCAAACCATTTACTTAAATTTATGGCTCCATGATTTCCTGTAAAAAAAATATTTCTACATTTACTTAAAAAAAAAGATATGGCCGTTTATATCGCTAAACACGCGTATTTCGACCTCAAAAACAAAATTAATATTATAAAGGAGTAGGATAAATTTGGGGGCTAAATTTGGTATTAAAGCCGCTAGTTTAAGTAAGGTATTATATAAAAGGGCTCTGGTTAAGCTAATTCTGAATTTCAGAAAAGACCTCAAGACCTGTAATTATTTTCGGAACCCAGTGGATGAGCCCGACTCGCGCTTGTCCGATTTTTTAACTTAACTTTGATCATTTACACAATGTTAATTTAAAATAGAAATATCTTAACCTAACAGTGTAAAATATGAATCTCAATATTACCATCTAAAACAGTCGTATATGAAATAAGCCAACCTTAATAAATGGATAAAATCTAAAATGCTTGCGAGTAACATTTTACATTTTCTACACTCGCGCAACGATAATGCACAGAAAGCTGCGCTGTCTTTTAAGCTCTTTTGTTTTAAAAAATGTAAGCCGATTTTTTAAACGTCGGATTTTCTTTATGGAAGTAAGTTACAAATTTAAAATATTTGTGCATTTACGTATTTGTTTTTAGTTTTTAGACTAATTAGTATAAGAATTATTCGACTTGAGTTTTAATTTTTTAGCAGCAATTTATGTAAATGTTATGTTTAGTACTTACTTAATAAAGAATAAGAAGAATATTAATTCATAGAACATTATATTTCAATTCAGTTTTAGTTAATGGCGTTCCGAGCTTGCCAGTTGAGCACTAATCACTTTGCTAATGTCACATTATATGGAGAATACATGAAAGAGTTTGTATAATAGAAAGAGGTACTCTTATACAATATGATATTGTCAAAAAGATATCTATTAGCAGGGTGCGTAGTACTAGGTGACAGTATTATAAGCGCTCGCAGCGCTCATGGTGGCCAAAAGTAGAAAAAATGTAGGCTTTGTCACTTATTAATGTCAAAGCAATCTGTTCGACTTATCGTTTTACTAAGTTTTTAAAAATGAGTCACAGCAGTTGCAGTTGTTCTACAATGCAACAAATACATTTACATGTAATAGATATATTTATAGCGAAGTATGTGATGCAGAAATACAAACAGAAATAGACAACTCAACTATTTATATAAAAAATTACGATAAAATGAAGAACAAAATATGTAATAAAAACATACACAGATGTGGCGACTTCAAAAAAAAATATTATATTTTACTGGGTTTTCATCTATCTGTAATGATGAGCAACTTATAGATCTTTCAGGTGTAACATTCAACAATTTCCAATTATTATTAAAAACATAAGCAACCAATCACAAATACAGTATTAATAGTTTTTTTTTTTATTTTAATTACTTTTTTTTCTTAAATTACATTTCGCTTCGTTCACGTTTTGATATTATAATTATCATTTATTTAGAATATAAATTATTATAATAATATCAAAATTAGGTAACTACTATACTAATTACCATTAAATTTGCTTTGTTTCCTTGTTTTTCAGTAAAACTACAACTAAAAAAGTAGTAAACAAATTCTGAATAGAGATTACTTACCTCTCTCAATTAGAACAACCAGAAATGATTTATCGACACTTTCTCCACCCAAATCACAGTAATAAAGTAATATAAATGAATTTGAAAGTATTTTACGGATATTTTCAAACAATCCTGCCATCATATGTCAAAGCGTCAGAGCCCACAAATTTGCGTACCCTGGATGGCGCTGTAGTCGTGCACGGTGCCTATAGTTAATCACTTATATAAAAAAATCTAAATTTATAATATACATATTATTTATATGACAATGGGTTAGTAATAAGTTTTAAAAATATGTTGGTTTCTAGTTAAATATTTACATAAAAAATTACACAGGACTATACATAAACATAAACAAATATTGAATACTAAAAGGGAACATGTTATCTTATATACAGTATGGAAGTGTCAGCGCTCCTTTTACTGGAACAGCATATAGGGTAAAATATTTTAAGCTTATACCTAAAGAAATTAATCAACATATCTCAACAGTTTAGACGTAGGATTTCTATCCATCCTGTATTTCGTGTGACGCAGTTACGCATAGATACCAATAACGTAAACACATACTACTAAAGGTTAATCAACTTTGAACTTTGCCACCAATACTTACGATTCCATTTTGGAATGAGGCGTATGCAGCGGTTTCCCTTTGATAGGTTTATGTGTGCGTGCGTCGTTCATGACAAATGGCGTTTCATTTTACAACAATAATTTTATTTGAAAAAAACATTTTTTCATTTTTAGGACAAAAGATTTTTTTTTTAATTGTATTGGGCTTTTGTAGAGTAGTTAAAACTGTGGTTTCATTCAAAGTGGTGCTGACACTTCCACCCGGTATAATAAAACAGTAAAAATATTTCGTCTGTACATTTAGTAATTTTGATTAAAATGGATAGAGGGACACTTAAAAAGAATAATAGAAAGCAAAAAGATTTTTTTTGAATTTCTTGTCTGTCTGTCTGTATGTATGATCACGCTAATCTCTGAAAGTACTGAACTGATTTACTTAAAACTTTTACCAATTGCTTTGTTGTAACTCAGCTTAACGTTTAAATTCGGTTTATCAAAATCGGTTCATTAAAATAAAGTTATCGTCATTGGAATGAATTCAAGGCATTAGTTTGCCTGGAAATGTTATATATCAGTCGCGCTGGTTAGATTCTTGGCTAAGGAATGACATTCAAAACGTCTTGGTTATATGGCTGTTGATAAAAATATGTTTTTTTATAGGACTATTGTTCAGAGTGTTACATAGCGCTCGGTGTCACAGGCGGAAAACTTTTTTAATATTATAATGTGTCCGTCTAATAGGCGGCCGATAGAGAGTTCGGGTGAACGGCGCCGGTGGGTAAGGAATTTCTTCTTTTCTCATATTTATTATTCCATCGTGGAATAGTTAAGTCGTAGGTTAAGTTAGATTAATTTAGGCTTAAAAAGATTATTGCTTTTCTAATATTGAAAGCAGTAGTCTTAGATATAGTTTAGTTTTAAATTTAATTTGTATTTCTATTTAAGATTTTATTAATATAAGTTTATATATAAAAATCGTATTTTCTTAACCCTCCAACTGCAGTCCTCGTAACTAGAGTACAAACAATAAAGTAAACTAAATTGAATTATTTTTGAAGGTTAATTTCATAAATCATAACAGTTAAGTTTAATTCGTAATTAATTCAAGAGATAAAGACCGATTTGATCTTCAAAGAAATATTAAGTAAAAACTTCCAACAAACTAACGAACAAGTTCGAATAAACTAACAATTATAAATTAAATTTACTTAACATAAAGCAATAGTAGTTTGATTTTGTTAAAAAAAATAGTTAAAGAAAGATTTTATAATTTTGAAGTCGGTATCAAGCTAATGCTACAATAACCTTACTATAATGTCAAATTACTAAGCCTGTTTGTTTAACTTGGCACCGATTTCAAAATGATTTAAGTATTACGTTACTTTAAAATTATTATTTTTTATCGTTAGTTAGTTAGTTAGTTTTGGGTGTGTGGGTAGTTAAATTAAATACGTTTTCTAAAAAAAGTATTTTTCTTACCTAAAGAGAATTGTAATATACTGTATTTGTTCCATTTTCAAAAAAAAAGAGCGCACTTTACTGCTTCGCTTATATTCTTCAGAAAAAAAAACGCTCTTTAGCGAACCTTTACGTAAGAGGTTTAATTAAAGGAAAGAAAAGGCAATTTGGATTTTCTATAATTTAAGCAACGGCCGTGTTTTGTTGTTTTATTTTGATTGAGAATTGAGTGTTAAAATTGTGCAATTTTTAATGATAAAAATGTCTTTATAAAATTATACATAACATTTACGATGTTATACACAAAAAACCATAAATACAAGATTCTGAATATAGACACTATCGTCGAAGCTCTAAAGATTAAGCACACATTTTCCTCAAACACTCTTTCAGATATAATCCCAGTTTAAACACGTACTTTAATGCATTTCATTATACTGAGTAGAAAGCAAACTACGGCGCACTCAACGTTTGTGTGGTTAGAAGGCTTTTATGAATGTAGAGGTTAGACTTGAAATGCCGCGTTGAATGGAAACAATCTTACTGCAAATAAGAACGAGAATGGTTTACCACATTTCAATTATTTTTTTACATATTTTTTAATGAAATTAGGATAGAGATTTTTAGAAATGATGGATATACATAAAATCTTGTTCTCTTGTCCGTTTAATTAAGTTATTAATTAAAATTGCAATTAGTACAGATTTTTTTAACCGACTACGGCAAAGCAAAAGAATGGGTTATGATTTTGACTAATATATATATATATATATATGCATGTACGTACATATGTATGTATGTATGTTTATCTGTTCCCCATATAGCTACTAAAATATTTATCATGATTTGACAAATGAGGTATTGTTGGAAGCGTTTCAATTATCCACTGGTTATAGGCTATATAACGTCATACTATAGATTTGACGTTATATAGATTGTAGCGTTCACTAGAGCGCAAAAATGGCAAACTGAAAAAAGGTAAATTTTAGGATTGTGTCATATTTCGTGTCAAATAAAAGGTCTCAATTAGCACATTTCAAAAGTATGTTTATATATATTACATGTTTTAACGTTTTTAAAGTGTTATTCCACACTTAAAAAAGAGAAATACTTACCGTGATTTGAATCCGCGGCTCCTTGAAATGTTTCCAAAGATGCGCGGATGTAAATGAGTTCCGTGAATATCTTATTAGTTAACCCGAAAATATTCTCATCTGAAGTTGACAGTGGTCGTATACCACTTGCCCAAATACTAACAGTAGAAAGTGATAGTGCAACATAATATTACAAATATCTATGAAGGAACATTCATATATGCATGCTATGCATATAACTGCTAGCTAAACTGTATCCGTATCCATCTGAAATCCTTATCCAATGTATTTTTTTTATTTCATACCTAAATAAAGATTACTAAACTTAAAATCTAATTCTTAAAACTGTTCTTTAAAATCCTTCAGAGCGTTCTCACAACATGGTAGTGATCCGACAAGTTTGCTATTTCATTAAAATTGCTCGTCGGTTTTATCGTTAATCTCTGATCAAATTTGAACTGAACTCGCTAAACTTTCCAACATTCTCTTAATCAAACAATAAAATTGGTTAGTACAATCAAACAAACCGGTATATTGTCTAACTTTGCAATTTATAGGTTTAATTACGAGAAAATTATAAGAGCGATTTCTATTCCTGTAAAAGCACTAGTCTTTTAATATTGGTTCTTCTCTTATTTATTACAACATTTTTTTTAGAAATGGCGAGAGCCGTTCTCGAAGTCATTCTAATTTTTAAATAAATTACAATAATTTAATATTTAAATTTATTTATTTCTTATTCTTTTATTTAAGCCTAAATAGTTTGAGTTAATATATATTGGATTATGTATATACTAGGTTTGTGAATGTAATATTATATCTTAATGATGTATTAATAGATTATATGAACTAAAAAAATTACAATTTATTTATATTTTATAATAAAAAATATAAATAACAAAACAGTGTACTCATAACGTTATAAAACTTAAACATTTAACGAAACACTTTCAGAAGTTTAACCTCAATTTTCTGACAAATCTTCTTTACCCAAGGGCTTTACTACTAGTGAAACACTCATCTCATGCATCTCATGGTATTTGGTATCACTTTGTACTTAGTCTTTTATTAAATGGTATTCAATTTTACTATCCGACCCCTGAATCCCTTCATCGCTTGTTTTAGGCAATCAACGATTGATTTCTGCAAAATATACACAAATTCGTGATGACATTATCTTGTTTATCTATAAAAACTAAGAAAAAATATGTACATGTAATCTCAGAAAATTGGCAAATATACATTTTCCCAAAAGTTAAAAACATACACTAAACATAACCATACTTCACTTCAACGTACGAAATATTTTTAATTCAAAATATTGACGAAACTGGTATACTTATTTAAATCAAGTACGTTTAAAATCAAATACTTCGATTCGACGTTGCTTATCTTTCTAGGGGGAAAAAATGTCTGTACTTTGTATATTTTATATTAAATGCCTGAGATAATAATAATAATAAAACGTACGTATTTAACGTATGTATGATACATTGAACCTATATTCCAAATGTTCAAACTTGTGCACTGCAACACGATGGCTTCAGTAGATTTAGTGAAGTGCATAAAAAAATTTTTAAAACTATATTAGACCATTTCGTCTATTTCGATGGTTATATCGATTTTTAAATGTACATAATTTAAGCCTACGCATTATAAGATATTTTTTTTTGTATTCCATAAAATCGTTGTTGTATTCCATAAAAAATATAAATGTAAAATCTATGTAAATTTGACTTGACTATTTTTTGATAAAGGCCTCAATAATTTAAATAATTCTTTAACTAATACATTATACTTACTTACTATGTTATAAAATTAACAAAATGTGAAACAATAAAGTAAAAAAGAAAGAATCTTAAAATACAATTTATAATATTATCATCTATTTAGAAATCAGGTTTTATGCTAAACAAAACAAATCACTCGACATTTTGTTCCCAGAAGTAGAGACTAAGCTCACGCGATTTACAACTTTTAGCACTCTAGCGTTATGGCCTTAATAAATATTGTGGTTGTGTTTTCAGCTATTTTGATGTTAACGGCATTTACTGTTGCCGTTGCGAGTGAGAAAGTAACCATTTTTAAACTACTGTAGTTACTTAAGTTTATGTAACTGCTGTTATGGTTTTATTTAAAAAAAAATTCTTTTTAGCTTAATTATATGTACCTGCATATATTTTTAGTGCATTTTTGAGGTTTATATTTATTATTTATTATATAGACCAGTCGTGGCGCAGAGGCACAAAGTGTTACTGTAAGTCGACTGGTTGTGGGTTCAATCCCCACTCGAAGAGATGCAATATTTACTTAAATTTATATTTCCAATTCTACGCTCTGGTGTCGAGGCAAAGCGCAGCATACACACAAATATAGTTCAATAATGTTAAAATAAACACATTTTTAACTGCATGCTGTATCCTGCACATAGCAGAGTAGGCAAGAGGGAACTTTTAGTCTCGGTTGCAGTAATGAAATCGTTCCAAATTTGGCTAGGCAGGAAGAGGAACTTGAACAGTGGACGTGATCCTTAATACGCGTTATAAAGGGGCTTAAACTTAAACTAGGATTGAACTCCGAGGTATTGCTCTGAGCTTCTCTTACTGCAACGCGATAAATTCATGATGTTATGAATTTATGATTATTAGCATACCTATATTTCAAATTAAACAGAGATGATGATCATTTCTATTTTAGATAAATTTCTAATTTCTATAAAAATCTATAAATACATTCATGTAAAGATATTTACAGAATAGCTAGTATTAAATTTATTTTATGTGAAATTATATGTATATTTTTTTTGTAAAACTATTATTCGTTAATCAACTAATATTCGTTAGTCAAGTTAATGCTATAACGACCTTGCTACAATATCGAACTACTAAACCTGTTTGTTTCACTCGGCACCGACTTAAAGATTATATAATCTTTTTTTTAATTATTTTTTGTTTAACAAAATCAAAGTATGGTTTATTTTATGTAAAATTATTTTTTTACTTTTTAGTCGTTGTTGTTTGAAATCGGTTTTTTTGTTAAAAAATTATGCAGAATTTGAATTTATAACGCCAACATAAATACATCATCTGTAAAAATTTTAACTGTCTAAATGTTATGGTTCATGAATTACAGCCTGGCGACAGACGGTTGGCAGAAATATAGACCGATGGATAACGCAGCCTTAGTAATGGGGTTCCCTTTTCGCTCATTGCGTACGGAATCCTAAAATATAATTATATATTTATATGCAGAGATATGCTAGTAATAAATTTAACAATTTTAATCATTTCAACAATACTTTCAGATCAATTGAAAATATTAGAATTTATTTTATACATCTAAATCCTTCATAAAAGTTCCAATATATCCTTTAGTGAAATCTAAGTGAAAAGACATGCTAATAGAAATAACAATAATTCTAATTACTTAAGTATCGTGGGTACCTTTAATGTCACCGGCTTAGTAATCCATTCTACAGTTGTTCCCCACAGCGACAGTCTAATGGTAGACAGTGGTACCACAGATAGCAGCTTATACCATGTCGTGGTCGCGCTAGTGCTGTAACTAAGAGTTAGTTTATGAGAAGAGATTGATGTCCTTGTTTAATTACGTATACAGTTATATATGTGGCGTAATGTACTTTGTGAAATTTATTGTATCGTATACGATTATTATAAATTGTATATTAAAAGATTAAGATTTTTAATCTTCACGGATTTTTTGTATACAAAATCGGCCATTAGTAATAAATTCTATTAATTTTTAGGCGATTGCGTGATGAATATTGCAAAAAGTAATAAAATATCCTACTTCTTGCAAATAAGTGTTTAAAAATTGGATGTAAATCACAATCACTGTAGCGGTGGCATCTATTATAAAAAATGTAAACTTGACCTTATTTTGAGTAGATATTGTATTTGTGGTATCAATTGTTAAACGGTAATTGAATTTGTATTAGTCGCGATTTGGCCAATTACAATTTTTTAAACGAATGTTTTTTTTTTCTAAAAAATAACATTATGTTTTTAATAATATATGTAGTTCCTGTTTGGATTTTGTATATTCAAATGAAAATTGAATTCCATCAATTTAGAAAAAGCACTATTTCAATAAGTATAAAATAACAGTACCTAATTTACGTCTTGTACTACTTGGCATGAGTCCATATAAGACAAAGCTCCTAAATCTATAGAAACTGGAACAATTTCATTCGAATGAAAATTTTAAATTCAATAACATAATTTGGTCATCGTCAGAATGTTAGTTTAAAATAATCAATACATATTTAAAGTAATCGTGAAAGTATAAATCTGAAATTAATATCAAATATTCAAGTTATTCGTGTTTAGTTTTTGTAAGAAATTCGCGGCGTAATCAACATCACAATATAGTGTACTTTCCGTAGATCTATAGTTATGAAATTTAGAACGAAGTAAAATCTTACAATACAAGTAATAGAAAAAAAATGAAAAAGTATATAATTTGAAGATATTTCATAGAAAAAAATCATTACAAACTTATATTTGTTTTTGTTACAAAATAAGTGAAGTGGGCACAAAATGTCAAAAATCAACTTAACCCTAGATTACGAGCTTTCGTCGATTGGATGACGCGGATTTGTTTAAATTGCGTTAACTTTTACTATCATACCACTTCCATACTTCAGGTAATCTCAGGTGAACAATTGCCCCCGAGACCGATGGTAGTGTTTTGAGTAGTGACACAACTTTCTTACAATCTATTGAAGACTCGATACTTAGTTCTTCAGTCCAGCAATTTGATATTAAAACCACTATGCTGCATTTTTCTTGTTTGTTTTGTTTAGCTTCACGCTGTATCCCGCACACAGCAGGATAAGCAGAGGGAACCTAGTGTTAAGACACTCCGTTCCCCACTTTCTGCCGAATTCTGGAGGCATTGCGTGTTGAGTGGCAGAACTCAACGCCGCGCTTAACCTCGACACCAGAGCGAGGAAATGGAAATATAAATTTAAGTAAATATTTCATCTCCTCGAGTGGGGATCGAACCCACAACCAGTCGGTTTTGCAGTCACACCTGGTGCCGCTGCGCCACGACCGGCCTCTTTCTAATTTTTTTTGAAAAAGATAAAGGCAAATGATCATCACTGAAGTTAAGGTCACGAAGCAGAACAGCTGCAAGAAATATAGTTAATAGTAGACCTGGACCTATACGCCTTTCGTCCCGCCGCAAAGCGCGAATGACTAAAATAAAAAAAAATATTTAAAAAAAAAAATCCCGACTGCATAACTATTGTTAATTTAAACTGTTGAGGTATCTTGGTTAATTTCTTTAGGTATGGGTTTAAAATATTTTATAAATATACTGTTCCAGTAAAAGGAGCGCTGACACTTCCACCTGTATAACAATCCTTCATTTTGCATAAAATCTATGATCTCATTTATAAGGCTGATTCGTTAATAAATATGATATTTTCGTTTAGGTAAACAGAACAATTAATAAGAAAATATAAAAATAGTTAATAAAAAAATAAAAACATACACGTTTCATTTAAAGAAAAACCATTATCCTCTTTGTTAAATACCGTAGTCGAAATGACAAAGATTCGTAATAATCGGCGAAAAATAAGATTAGTAATCTAGGGTTAAGTTTGTTAACTTTATTCACCGCATCATCAAAACCTATAGGTTATTTCCCAATCACAATCGTGAAAATGGTACAGAACCCTCAGTGGACGACTCTGATTCGCACTTGGCTGGTTTTTTTTTCTTAAATATACCTAAATAAACATTCGTATATTTCAAGCGGGCGTAACCGCACGGGGGCCGCTAGTTATTATATATATCCTTCCGTGTTCCAATTATAATAAAATCTATATCCATATGGGCCTTCGCTAATATTTTTTATTATTTCGTATATATTGGTCTGTTGAGTTTACTACCGACCACTTGAAATGTATCTGTATAGAAATCGAATCTAGTGTTCGAAAAGCCGCTCTTATATTTATTTATTTTATTTTTATTTTATTTTAGCTTCACGCTTTATCCCGCACACAGCAGGGTAGGCAGAGGGAACCTAGTATTAAGACACTCCGTTCCCCACTTTCTGCCGAATTCTGGAGGCATTGCGTGTTGAGTGGCAGAACTCAACGCCGCGCTTAACCTCGACACCAGAGCGAAGAAATGGAAATATAAATTTAAGTAAATATTTCATCTCCTCGAGTGGGGATCGAACCAACAACCAGTCGGTTTTGCAGTCACACCTCGTGCCGCTGCGCCACGACCGGCCTCTTATATTTATTGGGTAAAAATCCTATTACAATTTAAGCTTTTTTAATTGAGTAAAAAAGATAATTAATTTCAAAATGCTAACTGCAAAAGCATAAACCTAAACCACTTAGTTGTTTTGTTATTTAATATAACCGAGTACAATTATATTTAAGTGCTCTTGACTTGCTGCGGCTCGCGTCATTATGAATACAAGACCGCCTAATAGTTATTTCTACCCATTTACGTAACACTGTAGAGATAAACTTCGTAGCTAAATGTATGTTATTGTACATTCTTGTACAGCTTAGAATTAGCGCGAACTTATCTATGAAAATGTGTGTGCATATGTGTGTATATGTTTGTTAGTGTGCGTGTGTGTGTGTGTAATGCTACGTAGAGGCTACGGATTCGATTTTTTTAAATTTACAATGAATATACATGTTGCAAGTTTCAATTACATAATAGTTAGTATAAGTCACATATCAGATTTACTAGGTACATATGATAAAATTAAAAATCAATCCCGCAGACAACAGTGTAGGTAGAGAGAACCTAGTGTTAAGACACTCCGTTTCCCACTTACCGCCTAATTTTGAAGTGTGAAAAAAGTGTGTGTTGAGTGGCGGCTCAACTCTACGCCGAGCTATGCCTCGACACCAAACGGAAGAAATGGAAAATACATTTAAATAAAAATTTCATACCCTCGAGTGGGGATCGAACCCACAACCGGTCGCGTTTACAGTCACGGTTATGCTCCTGCGCCACGACTGGCCTCACGTACCTACATATGAATGTATCTATATAATTATGTTTAAGTGATATTTTTGTAAAAATCATGAGGATTCCCCGGAGGGCATGTATAAAGAAGTTGATGACAATGGACGAGGCGAAAGAGGTATGCAAAGATCGTAGCGTTTGGCGCTCTGTTCTCTCAAAGTTAAGTTACCCTTGGTTAAGTTAAGAAAAAAACATTAAACGTCAACAAAACTATTATGTGTATTGAAGTAGAATTTGGTTTCTGGTGTCATTTTATATTAATCGAGATATTCTCTGAATATATCTTAGGCGAATGTTCAACAGAGCGAGTAAATTTATGAGCACCCGAAGAAACTTATCATAATAAATGTGTTCCATGTTTGCAGGAAAGCAGAAAATGGATTACAATGGAACCACGCGAGGAACCAATAATATTGTATGAAGAAATAATGCTGTGGAAGTAAAATAACAAATGAGATTGACCTTTCAATATAAAATTTAGGTTTTATCGTAATTGAATTGAACTTTTAATAATCACAACACCAGTGTACCAAACACTGGTGTTGTGATTATCTATAGTGTTTGTTGCCAGAGCAAGAAAATGAAAACGATTAATTCAAAGATCTTACAATGATTTCAATTCCTCCGAATGGGAATCGAATCTACAACTGATACGATTACAGTCAGTCGCTGTATCGTTTACCGCTTTTTTACCACATTCACCGCTTTTAAATGAAGATACATATATTAAAAAAGAAATAAAAATATTGTTCATTTATTTGTCAGTACCTAAACCACATACATACATCAGTTTAATACTAAAAACAAATCTAATTTTCTTTTTCCAAGGCAATCCAAATGTAGTATTAGCGAAGTCGATAAAAAAGCTAGTTTATTAATTTTCTTTGCGTAAATATGTTTTCCCAAAAACTCTATTTAGTGAAAACATAGCGCTTGCTGGAAAAGTACAATAAGATTATTGTTATAACTAAGCAGAAGGATTAAATATTTTATTCCTATTATAACAGTATTTAGAATTATTTAATTTTTACTGCAATATAGGTACTATTATGAAATGGTAAATTGAAACTAAAAACCTATACTTAAAAAAAATAGAACAAGTGATAACTAAGTTTAAAAAAAAAAGTTTCTTTCATAAATATTTGTTTATTACATAATTTACATGTACAAAGACGGAAATAAGGTAGCAAGCAGTTAAGTGAAACATCTTACCTCCACAAGCCTGCCTTATACTTTCCGTGTACAAAGGTGTCAAATAATCCGGCGTAAAGCGGTTGAGTGTGCCTAACTACTGACAGGGCGGATCTGAAAGGGAAAGCTTAAATAGCGACCATTTGTTCGTCTTGAAAGGGCACACCAGCTTTACATAAACACTTCTATAGAGCACATAAGCTACATAAACTTTAATATTTCTTGCTTTATATAAAAATATTCTTTACAATGTTCTTGTATAAATAAATAAATAAATAAATAAATAAATAAATATAGCCTTTAGGTCAAAAATTTAGATATTTAATTATAATTTTCTGTAAAACAACACCGGCTAAGTGCGAATCGGACTTACTCTCCGAGGCTTCTGAATTTCAGAATTGCAGGTCAACGGGAAGTATAAGTAATACAAGTTGACAAATTTAATTTACCACTCATTTTGTATGAAATTAATTATAATTTAAATAAACATATAGGTACGTAACGTTTTTTTTCTATGAAATATTTTTTTAATTATTTGTTTTGTAAATGCTCGGGCCAAATTTCATAACTGTAAATCCACGGGAAATACCTTTTAGATTTTGGTTACGCCTGCGATTTTTATACAAATTTTAGCAAAACCGATGCAGAAACGCTGGTATCTTTTGATTGCTTAAAAGCTTCATTTTTTTCTGTGCTCCTAGGGACTGTAGATATTTGACATTAATTTCATAGATTTATTGATTGATACATCCACGTGATCAGTGTGGAAAGAAAATAATAATCTTCAGCAGCCAGTCTTTATGGCAGGTGTTCTTTTAGTTGCAAGTTTTTTTTTGATATGCATATAATATTAACCTTAATAACGAAGTTATAATTTTAAGGACCACAATTTCTTACTGTAAATACTTGTCTGTCAATTTGTCATTTAAATGTATAATTATTATAAATCATACATTTAAGTGATTAAATGAATATTATATTTATGTTTGTAGTTCCATAAGCAAATACCATTGTAAATTGAAATAATAATTTGTATAGTTTTACGATACAGTCTACAAGAGAACAATAAAATCAATTTCAAATAGTAAATGGAAAACTACTATTCATAGTTTCATTCATTGTTTAATGACGTTGTATTGTTCTACAATCGAATGATTTGAATTTGAACGGATGTATAAGAAAAATAAAGAATACCTTATAAAAAATAAGTTAAAAATAACAACAGAAACAAGACTAAATTTATTTTTTTAGGTTTCCGTACTTCAAAAAGAATAAAACAGAACCCTCATGGAATTCGTTGGATCTAACGACTGCCATGTTATGGATATGGATCGTCGAGTGAATTTTGCGATAGACTTACCATTACCAAATCTCTAATAGCTCACCTCTCAGATTCACAAAACTAACAGAATTTTCATGATGTAACTGAATGTATTAAATAATACAATTTTCATCTCTTTACATTTGCCAAAGAATGTATGGAACCGTCTCAGTTTCCTTAGTATGGCTCGTCTTACGTCTAATATAGTTAGATCCCAAAATCTTTTAGAGTACTATAAATTTAATATAAGTACAAACAAAATATATTATGATAAATAAAATGTCAATAGTCTGTCCGTTTTAATCTCCTGTGACATTTTTTAAGTATACCGAAGACGTCCCACGACGACGACGACGACTCCTTTCTGTTATACCTTGTCATTACTGATAGTTATAACTAAGGGGGGATAGAGAGTGGCTCCGCACCCGCCACTTACCGTGGATTCCGACCGTTCCGCTCTGAGCCCTCCAGATCACATATCAGATCGAACTCCCTACCGCTAGGCGGCCGATTATGTGAATCCACTTCACACTCCACACACCCGTATGAGACGGGCGGGCACTACTACATACACCATAGTTCCAGGATATAAAATAGCATCACACACCTATCCGTCATACACCAAGTATTAACGTTGACGTACTGCAAGGAACCGCGATACTATCTAAATATAATATATTTAAAAATTAAATGCCATAGCTATTCACTTAGCCAAGCACATTAGTATCAGCGAAGCCAAGCAGCAATCGGTTGTGACTATATCAGTTAATAGTAAAACATGGGGTCAATGAACTCTAACAGTCGTATAAATCGTAAATAATTAATATTTGGTTAATATATAATATCTTTATGATATTTAATTAAATATATTAACAGATTACCTTTATTGAAGGATATTAAATATACTCATATTACATAATATTTATAAATTGTAAATAGTACGTATTTTTAGATAATAGTTTTATATCATTATATTATAATAGTTTTATAGTATTATATTTATATTTCCTTTTATAGTAACATGTTAAATATTTACTAATATATATAGACATTACATTTTTAATTAATTATAATATACCAAACCTATTTAACTCTCAATTCACAATACACACAACTAACAAAGATGGCGGCAGGCATCCTGCGTACATTAATATAATTGTAATTTTACAAGATACATACTCATACCTCATAAAACATCTTCATGCATTTATTTCCATTTACTAAATAAATAATATTTTTCACTATATGTTGACGGCATTATATGGATTAATATCACTCTTCTTCGTTTTAATAATAATCTATTAAAAACTTACCAACGAAGTATTCCAAAACAAACAATCGTAAATAATGAAAGCACTTATAACTTATCTTAGTAGCCTTGAATATTTATATCACAATTGAAGACATAATCTCACATGCTTTTTACATATAAACTGTAACTAAATATCTATTAAATAAAAATTAAAACTCTCTTTATATGTTTAACATCCATCCTTCCTCAGACGCGTCCGCCATCCCCCCTCCCTTTCTTTCCTTTCCTTGACTTTGACGTTGACTGTAACTTATTCAGCCAAGATGATATTATACAATAATTAAAATATTAATTGTTATTATTTATTTTAAATTATAATACACACTGATTACTTATAATTATTAAATTATTTTTAATAAATATATATTTAATCTGCGTGTTTTACCTACGGTATATTACGTCACTTTAATATTACTTGTGAACGGTACGCGTAATTAAAGAACTGAAAAAATATTATTTATAAGATTGTATTTATCGTAAGCTAGAAATTAAATAATGTTATAAATTATATTTCTAATATTTTTTTATATATTTTTTAAATTAATTATATTATTTACCTACACATTTTAGTTGTGGTATGGATCGTTACAAGTTCCGCCACTCAACACGCTATGCCACCAGAATTAGGCGGGAAATGAAAAACAGGGTATCTTAACACACCTAGAGTTAAGACACTCCGTTCTTCCTACTCTGCTGTGGGACACACGCGTGAAACTAGAAAACAAGAAACATTAATACTATAATTTGCCCAAAAATAATATTAGCTTCAGCTTATTGTGGAAATACGGAATCGCGTACAAGGCCTCCACACGACGCGGTATCAATTACAAAATTATAATTCATTAGACACGTGTTATAGAATTGGGCTAATTTATTCATACATACTACGCTCAAGCGAATAAAATCGACGGTGCGTTAAATTTCAATATGAAATCGAAGTATCAGCGATACAAACGATAATTAAATTATTGTAATGGAATAACGTGTGAAGCATTAGTAATGATGACGGTAATTGAATTTGATTGTGTATAAATCTAGTCATTACTAATGGCTAAACTTTATATTTTCATTTGCGCGTAATGTCCGTTTTTAAATGTTTGCAATAATTTTTATCAACATATATTTTTTCAACATATATTTACAATAACTTCTGCTTACGTAATTACTAGTTAGCCCCCCCCCACTCCCCATGTCATCAAAAATAAGCAAACCGAAGACTCCCCAGCCCCCCTACAGTGCTTACATAATACTTGAACGGCCCCATACAAGCACATATAAAATACTCAAGAAATCCAATTTTCATTTAATTTAAAAATACATTTAATGATTACTTCGTTAAAACAATGTTATTTTTGTTCTTATTTGTAATAGTAACGGCATGATCTTTTTTTTTTAGGATTCCGTACCTTTTAAGGAAAAAAGAAACCCTTATAAGATCACTGTGTTGGCTGTCTGGCTGTCTGTCTGTCAAGAGCCTATAACTCAGAAAAGCTTGAAGATATCGAGTTTTAATTTAAACCGCATACAGAGATTTACGGCCCCATGATTTTCCGAAAAAAGAATATAGCTATTAACATATCAAAGAAACGCGTATTTTGACGTTACAAAAGGAATCTAAATTAATAGGGTACTTCTGGTTAATGGAAACTATACATTTGTGGTTATATCCTAAAAAATAATAGCCTTTAAAAAAGCTTAGTCTTATTATAAAGCTGCTGTAAGGTATCAGATGAAAAGGCTCTGGCTAAGGAAAGCCTGAATCTCAGAAAAAGCTTGAGAACTCAATTTTTTGTACGGAGCCCCCTAGGTGGACGAGCTCAACTCTCGCTTGTCCGGTTATTTTAATATACTTTACTTCCATTCTTAAGTTATTTAAACAACGTTTGTTATGAAATATTAATTTCCTTTTGTTTAAAATATCTGTATAAAATAAGTATTTTACTGCATTTTTTACTAAGATAAGATTAAGTCTTCAGAGTTTGTTTTATTGAAAATATGAAAAAAAGAAAGCCGATAGAAACTATTGAAATTAAAAGAGAGTTCTAACCGTTTCAATCTACTTAGTACTATATTATTTTATTTTATAAATTTTTGAGGTAATCGTAGCACAAAGGGACAGTGTCTGAGCGTAAAAGCGAAGATTGCATGTTCAATTCGCAATATTTTTGAATTTAATTGGTGTTATTTCATGGAGTAAGATAAACTTCGGCGTAGAGGTCCGCCACTTGTCACACCTCAAGTTTAGCCATAAAGCTGGAGAACTAGCTATTTATTTTTCCTAAAATAGAAAGAACATAATTTTGAAAGTTTATGCAATTTTTTTTTAATAATTTAACCATCTGTTAAAATTTACTAATGTAGTTATTTCTTTTTGTACATCGTATTATATAAAAATGTTAATTACATTTCGTCCCGTCTTAAAATTTAACGTTTATTATCATTTATCTATAGGCCCACATTATCGGAAAAAGATTACAGCTTCTAATATTATGAGAATTTGGAAAATCATGTTTAATATGCTTCTAACCAAGAAATACACTCAAAAGTAGGGTCAAGTTTGATACAATATTGATAATCTAAATAAAACCAATTAAAATGAATAAGAAGAAGTATTTGTTAATAAATAAAATAAACAGCCGACATCTCACCATGGTTGTGAATTCGATTTGTACTATTTAACATAATTTAGATTTTCACATACTTACTCCCCTGCACCACGTCTGGCCTCATGCAAATGCAGATGCCACAAAGTTGAATGCAAAAAAAAAGAGAATAAAGTTAAAAAAAAGAAACATTCATTTTATTTTTATTTATTTCCTAGCTTGTTAGTGTTACTTGTGGTTTAATAGGCGCCGAGTGGCTAACTTGGCACAGTACCATCGAATCCATTCGGAAAGTTAATATAGATTGGAAGTGGCGATGTTTCATGTGATTGCATTGCAAATAGAGAATCTGCATATTGCTTAATATTCTGTGCTAATGGTCTTCGTGTGTTTCGATAAAATTTACTATACCTACGTAAAATGGACTAGATTAATTAATTAAATTTGTATGAAAAGTAGTTATAATAACAAAAACCGATATAATGAGGCCAGTCGTGACGCGGAGCATAATCGTGTTGCTGTAAACGCGATGGTTGTGGGTTCGATTCCTACTCAGATGGACCACCTAAAAACGCGGCATTCAGTGAGAAAGTGGGTAATGGAGTGTCCTAACACTAGTTCAATTCTGCTTACACTGCTTAATGCAGGATGTAATTGAAAAAAATATATATTTTATCGAAATTTATGATAATAAAATGGACACAGAATTTCTCTTAAATAATATTAATAGGCGAGGAAGTAACGGTTTTTATAAGTACCTAATTCGTATTTATTTCAAATTAAGAGTAGTAGTAAGTTTAACATTGTGTTAACAATAACAATAAAATTCGTAAGTAACATGTGACAGGATATCGAATAAGGAGAAACAAAACAACAACAATCGTTTCGAATTTCGAAATATCGATAAGCTTAAGCTCATAGCGCGACTTAAAGTTAATGACTCGTAAAAGTTGTTTTTTTTTTTCATAAAATTTCTTATACTTTTATAGCACAAGTAAATTGAAGTAAAATGGATATTGTCAATACAGTTAGTGTTTTATATATTTTTTTTTAAGCGATATTGAACTTGGCGGTAAGTGGGGAACAGAATGTCTTAACACAAGGTTCCCTCGATCTACCCTGCTGTGTGTGGGATACAGCGTGAAGCAAATATTCAGAAATAAAGAACAGATTTTTGAAACGTTTTATTGATTGGTCGAATTTATCTGAAACACATAAAGTTGCTAAAAAACGTATACTAATACATTCCAGTTCTAAAGCGATTTTTATTATAGCGTGAAGTTGCGTCTTCCCTTTCCATTAGTTCCTCATCGATCAGTACGTCGAAGTCACCTAAGGCTTCGTCGCTTGGAGTTTTATTCCACCGAGCGTCGGGTATTCCGTCTGGAGGCACCACCACCGAAATGATATTATCGATCAATTTATATTTTAATATCCTGTCGTTGTGGGTAGTCGATTGCAAGGAAGGGGACGCGTTCACTTCAACAAGCCACGGCTTCAGTTGATTATCTATAATAATGTCATACCCGTAACATTCGAAACAATGACGGTCGTTGGCCATTACCGGCGCAACAGCTTTCAAAGAGTGGACTATCAGCCATTGCATGTCAGCGAACAGTTTATCGGTCACCGAACGACCGCGCGTCCCTTCTAAATATAGCCGAAAATTTTGTATACTCATTTTACCACCATGTAAACTATTATAGTCGCCGCCGTGCTTTTGAACGCTAACATTTGTCAAGTGAACGTACATATTGTCCAATTCTGTCACGCTAGTATCATATTTCACGGTACAAAATCTACAGAATCCATGTCGAAATAAATAAGCTTTGAGGGGCCGGAATGATGTCACCAAAACATACAGTCTCAGATCGAATTTCTTACCCCCAATCAAGAGGGGATTGTCAATATATCGCGAGATCACGTAACTTTCCTTACTTCCGAGTTGTGGGTGTAATGGAGCCTTCACTTCGCGGGACCACTTCTTAAGTTTTGACAGCTTGTTTATTAGGAAGATACCGGCCCCTTGTGATTTCCCACAAGGTTTCATGATCCAAGTGCTTTGAGGTGATTTTCGATATTCTTCAACGAACATATTATAGTCGGCGGGAAGCACGTAGGTGACTGGGATCCAGTCCAGGTGTGTATATCTCATTACAGTTTGTCCATTAGGTAATGTCAATTCTGATTTTTCAGCCAAAGGGTTACCTTCACGTTCTAGCTCTTTGCGATAACGTTTAATATTTTTCACTAGTAAATCTTTACGAGACAGTTCGTAGTGGTTCGGAAAGTGGTTGATTATTTGATTGTCAGTCATTCTGTATCCACTGTCTATACTGAATAAGCTGCGACAGTTTTGTGTGAAGGACCAGTAAAAATTCCAATCCTCTTCAGGCCCCACTTGAACCCAGCCACGTCGTTCAAAGTTACTAGTGATAACAGACTTTTCCAAGTCCGTGCAATAAGTCACTTGTTTTTTTTCCATAATAATTGATAAATTTGAAAAGAATTAACAATAAATTAACACAATATTGTTTATGAATAAATTATTAAAAACGTCACAAATTTGACATAATATAAATATTTAAAATAAAAGTTACATTATTTATTTTTTATTTTGACAGCTCTCACATATTATGTGTATAGACAGATATGTATATTTTATAATTCTTAAAATATCTATGTAAAAATTTTTATGATTAGTTATAGGGAGAGAGAGACACAGAGAGATAGAGAAAGCAAGAAGTAGTAGCCAGACTTTCGTAATTTTATAAAGCTTGATAGTTTCTTCTGACAACCCCGCAAAGGATAAAGCGTGAAGCTAAGTTAAGTTTTTTTAAGTTTCTGTGCGCATGCACCAAACACTGGTAAGTACTATAAGGGAATAAGGATCTTGAGTAGGGGTTACTTTATAAGTTATTAGGGAATTGAGATGCAAAAAACACTATGTAACTTTCGTTAATATTTATTTTTTTAATTTTTTCTTGGCAATAATATTAAAATTGGAATAGTCCATTGCCAGACACTTAACATGGTTTTAATTCCCAGTTAGGCAGCCCAAAATCCTATAAGATATAAGAGCCTGCAAAAATATTAGGAGCAAATAAAATTTTTTACACATTAGTTAAAAAATAAATAAAATGATTTAGTATTTTATAGGCGCTTGTGATTTATTAGAGTTTAGAAGTGTCTAGTTCAGGCCTTATAAATTAACAAATATCTGGTTTGGTTTGGCTCTGGGGTCATTATGGAGTACAGATATTCATTAGGTTTTACGAGAATCTATTTTCGTAGGGTACATAATATATGTTGGATAAACTGGTAACTGAAAAAAAGATTATATGATGTGAATAAATAATAGTAGAGTAAACCTAGTGACTAGACTTTTCCGCCAATTTTAAAGATATTGGATTTTGAGTGGCGGAACTCAGCCCCGCTTTGTCTTCGTAACAGAGCGAGATCATATACATTCACTGCATTCTCCAAGAGCACCTCTAAATTTATTACATTTATATAAACAATGAAGCTTCGGTTTGACATCGAAAGTTTAGCAAATCCCCTAATTTTACATTGTAAGTAAGCGCTACGAAAATGTAATGAAGTAGGTACTTCGGCAACAGCGACAGTTCGAGCATATTAACCAGTTTGTGAACAATATCCTCGCCGTTTCGTTTAAATTTGAATTATGGCCAACGAGATACTTATTTCTCGTATGTAACTGAAACTTTGTTTACATTATTTATATGTTAATTCTATTTCATAAAGGAGATGGAAAATTGTGGACCCAAATTTAAAGAGTTGAGATATGTTATAAAAAAATCATAATCTGGAAGCAGAGGAAAATGTAAAAAATAGTTTTAGATCTTTAATCGACACAAATAATTGATAATAGTACTATGAAAATAAAACATTTGTGTATTTTAATTAAGTCTAAGTATGTTAACGCATTTATTAGTGCAATAAAAGCGAGTCTATCACCACCTTAAGGACCGGCAACGCACCTGTAGCTTCTCTGGTATTGCACAGGCTCGTCAGCGGCGGTGATCACTTACCATCAGGTAAACCTGTACTCTCGTATGCTTTGTTTTTTGCATAAAAAAAACCAAAATGGTTAAGTGCATGTCAGACTAGCGCACTGAGGCTTCCCTACCAATTTCACTTACTTAAGTCAACAACAAACTAGAGCATGCGCATGTCCATGCATTCATTTAATGCAACTACAAATATAAGTATGTAATGTATTTTTTTTATGAAATACCTATAAATTTTTACCTCCACACATTCCTGAGAAAAAGAGTATTGACAGACGGACGGACAAAAAAGTGATCCTATAAGGGTTCCGTTTTTGCATTTTGAGGTACGGAACCCTAAAAGAAGGCAATAAAACAGTATGATGATGTGATGAGCCTCGTCTGTGCATGGAATAGAGTACTCGTAGGAAGCCGAAAAAGTGTATAGATGTAGATACATAGTTGATTATAGTTTATATTTAAAATATTTTGTAGCATTTTGTTTTATCAAATACGACGAAATATTTCATTTCTGCTTTTCAAAACTAAATTTTAAAGTATAAGTCACATAGAAAATATAAAGCGTAGTGTTTTAATGTCCACTGTAGAACTGCCAACATTAACATATCTTAGAGCACGCGATCAGTTTCTTAAGCTACTTTAAACTTTGAGTCTCGCGTAGTATATATTTTCCTTTGAGACAACATATTAAAAGTTCTCAGATATTGTGTAGAAGTTATAACGAAAAGCAGTAAACTTTTCATGTACGAGAAACTAAAATATTAACATATAATCTGTTTACGTTATGTTTATGTAATTCGAACATTAATTCCTAAAAAAGTAAATCAGCTTCATGCTGTATCCCGCGCATAACAGGGTCGACAAAGGAAATTTAGTGTTAAGACACTCCGTTCCCCACTTTCCGCTGAATTTTTTGAGGTAATCCGTGTTGAGTGGCGGAACTCAACGCCGGGCTTTGCCTTGGTGCCAGAGCAAAGAAATGAAAATATTAATAAATAATAATTCATTCCCTTGAGTGCAGATCGAACCCACAACCGTCGCGTTAAATAATATTCTTGTGCTCCTGCGCCACTGCAGCATCTTGAAATGTATTTTTTTTTGTGACAAATATAACTATAAGGGGTTAATTTATAAGGTTTAAAGGATAAGAGTTTAAGTATTACTCCGCCCACTATGAAAGGGAACTGCCATTTAAACTAATTAATCCTTTATAAGGAGTAGACGTATGGAAGTCTTTCAGTGACCTGTTTTGAAATGATAACGCAAATATTTTCTTGGAGTATGCTGTATTCTGAAACAGAGTTTTTCTTATGTACAAAATTAACATTTTTAATTCGCAGATACAAATCAAACCGTAATCTTATTTCAATTAAATTTAGATGTCTACTTCAATTATTTTTATAAAAGTTGTAATTATTTTGTATTCCGCATGTAGCGAGGTAAACAGAGAAAGCTTGGTGTTAAGACACTTCGCTCCTCACTTTCTGCCAAATTCCGGAGACATTGCGTGTTAAATGGAACTCAACGTCTCACTTTGCCTTGTCATCAGAACGAATGAATGTAAATATTAAATATTTCAACTCTACTTGTGGGAATCGAACTCACAACCAGTCACGGTCACAAGCCCCTGCACCACCACTAGCCTCAACATACATATATATAAACATTTTGCTCACTTACTTTCTTTTAAGTAAATTTTATTATCTTATATTATTTCAGGCTCTGAGCCAAAATTTCAGCACATAAAAGGTTTCAATTAATTCCGAGCTTACAGCGTGGGTCACTTCTCATTTGAGTCCACGATAATCCTTTAGGTTAACTCATATACGTCAACATATACGCTAAAAAGAAAAAAATCACCTATTTCTCTGAAATTTCAGATGTTTCGGTTTGATTGTCATAATAGAGCTTTAGTCTAAATTTTAAGTTTATCTGCGTACCACTAATACTTGTTATGAAATAAATTACTTTTTAATAAAAAGAAAAACCGACTTCAAACAATGAACTAAAAAGTAAAAAAATATTTTACATTTTTTTTAACGTACTTTGATTTTGTTAAGCAATAATAATTAAATATATTATTTTATAATTTTGAATTCTACTACTCTAGTAGCGAAGTGTCTTATTGAGAACTGAGTTTTAACATTAGCCTCCCAGGTTCCCTCTGCCCTCCCTACTATGCGGCATGCAGCATGGAACTAGTATATATAATATTCTCTTTAAATCGAGGCACGCTTAGATGTTACCAATTAAACAGTATAGTGTTACAATTCCGACCAATGAGAATTTATTTTTATTTTATCCTCCACAATGCAAGGGACAAAAAAAAATTCTATTATATTATTATTTAGTCACTCATACACTCATACAAATGTAAATTTTCTGAAAAACCAACAATTTAAAATTATTTTAAGTTTATGTATTGGAGTGCTGTACACCGAGAGTCAGCTGGTCGGACGTACTTTGCATATCTGTCGTAACAAATCTGCAACTCTTGATCTGTTAATCTCAGTACAGTCGCGTAGATTTGCAGTTTGAAATATTTTACATAGATTAAATGTAAAATTTAAAAAGAAGAATTATTCTTCTCAAATTTTACATTTTTGTTACGAAAAATACATTTTGTGAAAAAAAAAGTTACTAATATTATAAATGAGAAAGTTTGTAAAGATGCTTGTTCCATTTTCACGCGAAAACTAGTAAACTATATTAGAAAAAAATAAATTTAGAAAAAATTACATTAACTTGCTAATACACCAAAATAACACATATGCTATAATTTATATACATTATTAATAGTCTACAATTTATGTATATTAATAAATGTGTATAATGAAATATTTTATATATAAATTCTATCATAAAATGAAAAATTTCACCGTAAAATTTATATAGTAGATACTGCTACCTGCGGATACTTCAGTATTTTATTATAAAAGTTTAAGGTGGTCTTCCGTTGACATAAAATATTACTGAAGAAAAATGGAACCGTTTTAAAATATCTAAATGTCATATGCATAAAATTGTTTTACACTTGTCTTAAAAGATTTAATATAGTGATAAAGGCATCTTTATTTTGATATTTTGATAAATCTGTAGTGAAGCCTCGTGGCGTAGAGGCATCATGTGACTGTAAACGCGACAGATTGTATCTAATAGGGTAAAGAGGCCAAGCGCAGGGTTAAGTTCCGCCACTCAACACGCAATGCAATCTAGAATTCGTCATAAACTGGGGCACGAAAGGTAATGGGAACCGAATGCCTTACAAAAGGTTCGCAGGTTCCATCGGCCTACTAAAAATGTAATTTAACATAATTTGTTTTTTTTATGTCAAATGATGAAATTTGTCACATCTATTGTGTTAAATAACAAAGAAATTTCAACTGCTCGTTAATCATACCAGGGGCATCAAATTTGTCACTGTTTGATCTCCCCGTGTAGCGATATTATGATATAATTAATGAACCACCCACAAATAATTGGTCTAGCCAGATATCTACTTATTAAGAGATAAATATATATAAATAAACTCAACTTCACGCTGTATCCCGCACACAGCAGGGTAGGCAGAGGGAACTTAATGTTAAGACACTCCGTTCCCCACTTTCCGCCGATACAAATATATATCTGTATAATAATATTTTTATAAATCTTGTTATATTACGTAAAATATAAACTTCTTACTTTGGTCTTTTGTTTAAGTTAACAATGTTAGGTATTGGAGTATCACCGCAATAAAACTAAATTGGACCAAAAGTAACAACAAAGTGTTAATGGTTCTTATTTATACTGCTAGGTTCGTTGTGTATGCTAGATAATAAATAAGAATTTATTTATTATATTGGCAATATATTTTATAATTACTTATTTAGAAAACCTATAAAAATTTTTACGTAGCAGAACTGGAACACGCGCCTCCTGGAAACCGATCAGGCGCTCTGACCACTAGACCAGACGTTCTCTCGTTCTCTCGTTAAGAACTTATATACGTACCTAAATAAGTATTTTTCTTTCATAAATGTGAAATAACACTATAAAAAAGTTAAAAATATTTTATAATTGCTCGTAACAGGGAAACCTGAGAACCTAGTGTTAAGAGAACTAGTACTACGTAGTCGACATATAATATTAACATTTTAACGGTTAAACGGTTTTACAATTCTATAATTAAAAATGAACACAACATTGATTAATAATGTTGGGATGTTTTTTTAAAATTACATTTAAATAAAGTTATATAACCGAAACGTATACTATTATTCGCTATTGTAATTTTGGCTCACAGCCAAAAAAACCAATGCATTAATGGAAATCGCCACGTGCTTCAAATAAAGAAAAATAAACATGTAAAAGTTAATTAAATAATTACAATTTTAAACAAAAAAAAATAATTTTCAACGGATCCCATAATCCGAACCTACACTACGTTGCGCGGAATATACCGTGAAACGAATAAAAAAAAGTTCATTTTGAATGTAAATTGTTCACGTTTCAAGTAGTGGTCTGACTACAATTAATTAGTAACGGTGGTAGCTGAGCGCAGGTTCCCATACATCAGCCAGACAGCAAGTTAATGTCGCTATATGTCACAACCGGGCTCCCGATGCCACTACGCCAGTCATATTAGAATTACCGTCACTCATGTGCTGGAAGACCGACGGCATTCGGGCAAATTGCCTTTGAAAATTAATTGTTTTATCGGTAATCTACATTTATATGTATATATATATATATATATATATATATATATATATATATATATATATATATATATATATATATATATATATATATATATATATATATATATATATATATATA
>JAATLQ010038028.1:0-17992 GCA_013421005.1 Heliconius erato x Heliconius himera | reverse complement strand
TCCATCATGTAGATGAAATTGATAATTGGCTACGCCATAACTCTGGCCGAGTTGTAACAACATTCCAAGTGTCGAAGCTGTTCGGAAAAAACTATTCATAACTTGCATCACAGATGACCATTTAAAAACGGGTATCTAGTACTTACACGTTAAACAAAGACGTGTCCGCTGATTATGAGTTCATAGTAACTGATGAAGGACTAAATGAGAAAATTGAAGCTCAGTTAGGGACTTCTTTATCTCAACTAATGTTAAGTTCAGAATAATAATACTCCTATGAATAAAAAGTTAATTTATTTTCTTTATTTAATAATTAGATTTCCATAATTGGACACTTAGTAGAAACGTTTCTAAGTTCGTTGATAGCAACGAAATGGTCCATTCAAAGCAACCGTTGTCCGAAGAAGGTAACGATTCTAAAAATTATTTTATCTTTATATTGCCAAAATTGTTCATGTTTATGTTTATATTGAAATATTCGGAGTGAAACTTACAATATAAATCTTTATGTATATTGTAAGTTTCACTTCGTGCCAAATTTCATAACTTTAGGTCTACAGGAAGTGCCCTATAGGTTTTAGTTTCACAAGGATTTTCATACAAAATACAGCATAATTCGAACATGCAGACCTGAATATTTGATAGTAATTTAAGGTTGATGCCTCCACTTGACTTAACAGGTGTACAGACGGACAATGAAGTGATCCTATAAGGCTATCTTTTTTTTACCTTTTACGGAACCATTAAAAATACTGGCATTCTGCATACATAATATAAAATATCACCGTGCCAAATTTCATACTCCTCCGCCCGCGTAATTTTCCTAAAAAAGGATACAACATTTTTGCATCGCATACCTATTAATTTATAGAATAAAAAAATATCATCAGTATTACGAAAAATCTAAAAAGTACTGCCACTATCCACACGGCGTGAATAGCATATAACATTTATTCAAAAGCTATATATATATTCGAAGTTCTACAGCAATCACGATTTGTCTGTTGGTATAGTTATTAATAGCTTACCTGGCGGCTGACTTAGATAAATGGGGTCGAACCCTGTTGACCCGATACTTGGAGTGCTAACGCTTTGTTTTGGCCTCGGTGGTGTTTGTGGGGTACAATTGTTTCTGAAAAATGAAATTTGGAGCAGCGTTCCGCGAGAGTTTAAGTCAACTTTTATATAAAATAAAATAAATAAATCAGCTTCACGCTGTATCCCGCACACAGCAGGGTAGGCAGAGGGAACCAAGTTTTAAGACACTCCGTTCCCCACTTTCTATCGAATTCTGGAGGCATTGCGTGTTGAGTGGCAGAACTCAACGCCGCGCTTAACCTCGACACCAGAGCGAAGAAATGGAAATATAAATTTTAGTAAATATTTCATCTCCTCGAGAGGGGATCGAACCCACAACCAGTCGGTTTTACAGTCACAGTTCGTGCCGCTGCGCCACGACTGGCGCTTTGCTTTTAATTAATGTTTAAAAATTAAAATACTAATAAACCATGCGAGTTAAAAATATAATTATATACAAAATGCAGTGCATAGGATTTAATTAATATTAATTAATTTATGTTCTTTTTTCCGCATTTTTAGGGTAGGCAGAACGCCTAGTGTTAAGACACGCCGCCCCCCCGTTCCCGCCGAATTCTGGAGGCGTTTCGTGTTGAATAGTGGAACGCAACGCCGTGCTTGAGCTTGATTTTAATATGTACATGAAAATAAAATGGGTTAGTGCTGAAGTATCTTAAAACTAACAATAAATTAAAAAATATAAAAGACATTAGAAGAAGCTTCAAAATGAGCAAATGTTCGAGTTCTATTTTACGCACCTACGCATATTTATTTAAAAGTTTTAATATTGTTATTTTTTTTTATATTTTGGGACTAAAAGACTTTTTATTTCATTGAAAATTGTTTTTAAAGAAATTTTGTAAGTAGTAATTCTTTTTAGCACATACTCATACATATTAATCTATTCTTGAACATAAATTGATAATGCCCGGTTTGGCTATTGGTATGCAGGTTAGAGATTAGATAGACATATGAAACAATCGAAGATTGACGTTAACTCGAGATGGGAAATACAATATTAATATTGGGCGTACGAAGTAAAAGTGGCGCAAGGGCACAAAGTGCGACTGTAAAATCGACTGGTTGTTGGTTCGATCCCCACTCGAGGAAATTAAATATTTGTTTACATTAATAATTTCATTTTCTCGCTCTGGTGTCGAGGTAACCTGCGGCGTTAAGTTCCGCCACTCAAAACGCAATGCCTTTAGAACTCGGTGGAAAGTGGGAAACGGAGTGTCTTAACACTTAGGTTCCCTCTGCCTACCCTGCTGTTTGCGGGATACAGCGTGAAGCTGATTTTTTTTAAAGTATTTAATTAAAATTTTATGCAGATTTCCACAACATATAATATTATTCTGAAAATACTTATATTAAATAGGTCTTCTATTTAGTATTAATAGTTATGTATGTAGTAGAATATTACGGAATATTATACAAAATATTTTTCAACATGCACAGGCACTTTAATGGGTACGTGATTGGATTGAAAATGAATAATTTAACATCACTGAAACGACCTCGTATAACTATTGGCATACAAATTTCATGCAGGTAATATACCCACATGATAAATTGTTATTATAATAATATTAACTATGTATTGTAGGCACAAGCATTCGACTGCAAACGCGACAGGTTATGGGTTCGATTCCCACTCGAGAAAATAAAATATGTAATATTTTCTTTTTTGAAGTGGGGAACGGAATATTTTACCACTAGGTTCCCTCTGCCTACCCTACTCTGTACAAGATACAGCGTGAAGCTGATTTAATTTTCATTTTTCTGGCTCTGGTAACGAGGCAAAGCGTGGCGTTGTTTCCCAGGTTCCCTTTGAACTGCTATGTACGGGATACAACGTGAAGCGGAAAAAATGGCCTGCAGGTATATTTTAAATTGCGGTAGATATAGTTTTAAAAATTTCGTTAAGTTTAAAATATATACTCTCTTATTTAGTTAACTCCTTATAGAAATAAGGGAATTCTCTTTACTCTATCAATGCAAGCCCGTGTGGTTTGGCATGAAAACATAACAAAATACGTAATTTTTATTTATTTTAAATATTTAAATACACTCTACCAGTGACATGAAATAGTTAAAACATATGAAGATACTATTTATTTAAGCCCCACCACAAACTATTCGTTAATTTAAATGAAATTGGTTGGTGGACGACCATATTTGCTTTGTGTAATTACATTTGTGGTAAGAAGAACTTTTTGTCAGTTTAATAATTTTGCTTTAATAAATTTTACTCTTTGTTTTTGTCTTTTATGAATTATCATTATTATTGGATACTCCAAACGAAAAATTATGAAATGTTTTTGAAATCGAACGAAATGCAAATATTGCGAGTTATTTTTATAATCATGGCTGAAAATCTTTTCCATTTAATTTTATCATAAATAAACAGGACAAGCGTGAGTCGGGGTAGCCCACTAAGGGTCCCGTACAAGAAGAGAAGATCTCAAGCTTTTGCTGAAGTTGAAGAACTAGCGGCTTCAATACCAAGTTTTGCCCTCCTTTTAAGGCTATTATTTTTTAGGATTTAATCACAAATGTATAGTTTTTCTTTTAGAAAATCATTAGGCCGTAGATCTGAAGTATATGGTTCGAATTTCAACTCGATATATTAGATTCAAACAGACAGACAGACCGACGGACGGAAAACAAAGTGATTTCATAAGGGTTTCTTTTTTCCTTAAAAGGTACGGAACCCTAAAACTTAAAGACGTTTAACGTATCAAGCATTATCCATTGATAAAAACGTTCTGGAATTCGTTATGAAGAACTATAACAGCCCAACTAAATTATAAAAGTTAATAAAATATCGCCTCGTCAAAAAATTTTAAGAATGGCGGAAAATTTTAATCGATACCTAAAAAGCATAAATAATCACTTTTATTTCCTTTCTGTCTGTATTTCTGTTTGTCAGGGGTAAACTCTAGACGGAATACTTGTTTTTTTGATAATAGACAGTACAAGCTGAATGCGCGAAGGATGAATCAACTGTTAATTGCGACGTTAACTCGTTTGAGATATCCAATTTCCTTATTATTCGCAGTATTACAACTAGTGGTAGAAACTGTATAACTTACTATAATGACTTTAGCAAATTGAAAAAAGGAGAAGACAACTAAGCTTACGTTTTTATGTAAAATTTTAAATACTACTGTATTTTACATTATTCATGAAGTTTGTACAACAAAACTATAAGGCGGTTCCGTATTATAACTTAACTCCTGTAATTTATATAAATTTATTCTATACTAAAAATTTTATGAATATTTATTTTATTTGTATAATATCGTTTAAATTTATATTTTCATTTCTTCGTTCTGATATCGAGACAAAGCTCGGCGTAGAGTTCCGCCACTCAACACGCAACGCCTCGAAAATTTGGCGGAAATACGATTTTTTCAGGAAAACATGGGGCCGTAGATTTGAGTATACGTTTAAAATTTCAACTCGATATCTCCAATCGTGAAGATAAAGGCTCTTGACAGACAGACACGTACGGACAGCAAAATAATCTTATAAGGGTTCTTATTTTTCACAAAAGATTTTTTCTTAAAAGGGAACCTTAAAAATGAGGCCTCTTGAAAAGGCTAAAAGGTGAACAACAGAGCTATATTGCTAGATTCTACACTGCCTCTACAAAAAAAATGTTAATGCTTATTAGACACGTATAGGTACCGAAACCAACCTTTATTTCACGTCCCATCTGTCAATTGCTTGTTAATTAAAGCAATTAAGAGTTCTGCGGTAACCCTCATAGCATTGGCTTTTGTTAACGTAACGGGTTGAGTGATTAAATATAATATCGGAAATCGATTTTCTTTAAGTGAGCACGATTAGAAAATGTTACATAAATTTAATATAATTCTGTCTGTTATTAAAAGACCAAAGATTTAATTAAAAAAAAATAAGCATAATTCTATATATTCACAAATTTTAGTATATATATATTCACAAATTTTATATGGTGCTGCTTTATGTTGTAAAGCAGATATTTGCAAGATTTTATTCCCCCGAGTGGAAATCGATCCACAACGTGTTTGCCCCTGTGCTACGCGCTGACGGCCTCAAATAATGACGAGTATTGCTAATTTAATAAAATTCTGAACAATTCACAAAACAATCTAATTTACATTTATATGTAAAGAGACCATAAACCTAATTAACTAGGACGTGATTACGTCAGTAGCAATACGGATCGGTTACTATGATTAAATATTTCATGTTAATCGCAGTAATGTACACCGCCGTCATTCAAATCGAATTAAGCAATAATCATAACACGTACCGAGAGCAATGATATCTAATATATGTGATGATTAATATATGTATGGTTTGAATATTTATATTACATCCCATGCATTCAACATTTATATTATATTCTGTCTCGTGAGGCCTTCGTGGCGCAGGGGCACAAAGGTGTGACTCTACTGCCACGGATGTTGGCTTAATCCCCACTCGGGGGTATGAATTATTATTTATTAAAATCAGCTTCCATAATGTCGAGGCAAACCGCGGCGTTTGGTTCCGCCACTTAATACTCAATGCCTTCAGATATCGGAGGAAAGTGAGGAATGGAATGTTTTAACACTAGGCTCCCTTTACCTATTCTGCTACTTGCAGGATACAGTGTGAAGCTACAATAGAATAGATAGAATTATCATGAAAACTGAAGTCGTAACCCAACTATCAGCTTAATTGAATATTAGAAAGTGGGTCAAATTGAGTATCTAAGCTAACACGGCACGTTAAATAAAAGCTTAAAAAATACAACTCATCATTAGGTAATATTTTATATTATTACTTGTAGCTTATTACTCAAAATCGTATACAGAAAATATGGAAAACTCCGCAGAAATCAGTAGAAAATATAACGTAAAATGTTTTACATATTTAGGTAAACCCTTCTGCGCTGTTAAGGTAGTTACGTTTTTCATTTATTCCGTAAATGAGGTCGTTTGTGCCGCACTTTGCAAATCTGGAGACTTAAAAACATTTTGTGTATAAAAAATTTCATTTCTACGTAATATCGGAGTTGACAGACATGTTGTATACATTTTTGTCCTTAGTAAAATATGTTGGACGCTGTCGTAGCTTGCTTGACGTTTTGATTATTAGAAACGTGCACGACAGTAGCGCCATCATCTGAGGACTTCCCCTACCTCTCTTACCGCTCACTTTTACATCATAAACCTTTTTTGGCATTTTTCATTACTCCTTCGTTCGACGTACCCTAACCAGCTGAGCACGTCTTTCTTCATTCTCACTCGCTAATACCTGCCGTTCTGTGTATCTCATCAATGCTGAATTCTGTGTATCTATTCTTGCGGATTCGATGAGCTAAGCTGAGTCAGCATATCTTATGAAGAGATTGCATCTCCAAAGCATTCAGCTTTTCACTTCACGTTTCACTTCAGTATAACAGCGTCGGTACCAACACTGCATTGTGTATGACCAAACATGCAGCTGTCTTTCCATAACTCTCCTTAAAAAAGTATAAAAATACAATATAATAAAATAAGATTTTTAATTCATATTTTACTCTTAAAGTATCCATATATATAACTGTGCTGGCGGGAAGAACCTGGTAACAAGGAGCTCCGCCATTTTCTAAGGAAAAATAAAGTTTAAAATATTATCATAAAACCATAACATTAGTATTCACGCTTAGAATTCAAAGAGATAAGAATTATTTCCAAAGTATCGTAAAATGTTCCTCAAGTCGCCGTAACAAGAAACTTTCAGGTTTATGTCTCACCCAAAAGTTTACATGATATCACGCACTCCAATCCTTACTGCATTAACTTTTATTCACGTTATTTAGAATCTTAGTTAATGACTTACTTTAAGAGATAAGATACTCTGTAAGTATAAAATTTAATGAATAAGTATAAATTAATTAATAATATAATTAGTATCTTCACGTTTTAAATTGATTGTAGCGTCATCTTACTACAAAAACATTCAATTTGATTAGCTCAAAAATAATACTAACTAACGCCCAATATTAATAATCTATCTCCAACGTCAATCTTCGATTGTTCCATATATCTATTCAATCTCTAGATTGGATTGATATATGGAACAATCGAAGATTGACATTGGAGCTAGGTTATTAATAATGGGCGTAAATAAAACTAAAACTAATCTATCTTTTATAAATAAGGCACAATGAGACATTTTGTGACAAAAAATAATTGAACTTATACTTTTAGAGAAAATGTAAAAATAAAATAATTCAACGCTCTGTTTACGACTGTAAGCCTAGACTCAGGTTCCACAAGTTCCAGAGTCACCCTTGCCGCCAATGACATCCTCTTAAACAACCACGCTTACACTTTCTCATAATGATAAAAAAAAATTATTGTGTAAATTATTTATATGTGGCCGTCGTGGCCCAGATGCACAAGGGTGTGTCTGTAACGGTAGTGGGTTCGATCCTCCCTCGAGGAAATGAAATAGTTATTTAAATTTATATGTCCATTTCTTCGCTCTGGTGTCGAGGCAAACAGCAGTGTTGAGTTCCACCACTCAACGTGCCTTAACGCTAGGTTCCCTCTACCCCACTGTGTGCGAGATAAAGCGTAAAGCTGTTTTTTTTACATTTATATGGAATGCGGCCGAAGCCGCGCGTGGGCAGCTAATACTTTATAATATTTTTGTTAGCAATAACGTTAGTATGATTAGAATTAATTTTTAAGAACTAAAAAAAACAACTGCAAACAATAAACTAAGAAATAAAAAAGAATTTTACATAAAGTAAAACGTACTTATTTTGTTAAACAAAAATAATTAAGAAAAGATTTTATAATTTTTAAGTCGGTGTCAAGTAAAACAAACAGGCTAAATATTTCGATATTGTAGTAAGTAAATATGTTGTAGCATTAGCTTGACACCGACTTCAAAATTATATCCCATTGATCTCCTCAAGAGCACACCGCTGAGCTCGATCTTTCCCTCTTTGAACTTAGCCGTTGCCAACTGCTTTGCGTATAACGGGTGGAAGTGTCAGCACCTTCACTTTCACTTCACTTTTAATGAAACCACAGTTTTAACTACTCTATAAAAGCCTAATACAATTTAAAAAATGCTTTTCCCAAAAATGAAAAAGTGATTTTTTTTAAATAAAATAAATAAAAAAATATTGTTGTATTATAAAACACCATTTGTCAAGTACCACGCACGCACGCATAAACCTATCAAAGGGAAACCGCCGCATACGTCTCATTCCGAAATCGAGTCGTAAGCATTGGCGACAAAGTTCAAAGTTGATTATCTTTTAGTAGTATTTTTGTAGTAGTATGTGTTTACGTTATTGGTATCTATGCGTAACTGCGTCATACGAAATACAGGAAAGGATAAACATCGTGAAATTTAAAAAAAAACCTACGTCTAAACTGTTGCGATATCTTGATTAATTTCTTTAGGTATGGATTTAAAATATTTTACCTTACATGCTGTTCCCCTAAAAGGACACTTCCATCCTGTATAGTCACTTCAAACTCCAATTAAAAAACATTATATTCTTTTACAACCACTTTTAGCTAGCTACACATAAGTGGAGAATAAACTCCACTTAGCTGAAATACGTGAAGTTACAGAGTTTACATTTATAATATTTTTGGTATCCCATTCTGTTGCAATAGATATAAAAATACTTTATATGCAAAAAAAAATATCTAAGTCTTTTACGTATAATGAAAAAAGTTATTTAAAGTTTGAATTTGTTAAATTCTAAAACAACATACCTGCATCCCTCACCGATATTCGATATCGAAAAATTGGGTGGATTAAAGCACCTATCACTCGATCTAAATCTATTGGTTTGTTTTGTAGAATTTCTGTATCTTAATGTCATTTAAGATGTATAAAATCATAAAATTTAGTAGAAGTCTTTGACTCTTCGCTTCGCTCGCCAATATTCGCGCCTTTCAATTTCTTTACAATAAGAACTCACAAATGATACTTAGATGATTGTAGCACTTCCTATATTGCTTCCTCATAAAAAACATTGTTGGTTTTCTCAATAATGACTCACATGAATCTTTTTAATATATTAGAAAGATAATGTTACTATTGTTAGATATTTATAAGCTGTAGCCTGTAGCTTATCATTTTCTAGTAATATTTTACATATTAAAAAATAATACAAACCATCAAGACACGCGCCAAAGTGTTCAGCCAAGTTAAAAACGGTGGAAACGAGCAATATGTATTTTATACGAACCATTTTAAGCTAATCTACATGCATTTAATTTGCACATTTGTAACAACCATAACACCTTTTAGTTAATGTAACCCAAACGGTTATTATTACATTAACATTTAAAACCTTAATTTTTTGAATGACTTACTCATCTAAAACCTAATCTACTTCTAGGAAATTTAGAAATTTGATATTTGGTGCCAGTGTAGACTACTATGCATATAAATATATAAAAATCAGAAAAATTAGAATTTTTGCTAATTACTATATGGATAATAAAACAAAGTTAAGTAAAGTTAGATCAAAGAACGTAGAAAAATCAAGCGATTTAAAAAATATCAGATTTAAAAAAGATCAGATCTTCGTGATGTAGTGTTAATAAATTATATCTCACCAAAATAAAACAAATATGAAATAAAAACCAAATTAAACAATAAATAATGAGTGAACACAGAACTTGCGACTTATATTGATTGATCTTCTATTTTTTTGTGGGTGAACATTTAACTTGGCTTGGGATTAAATAGTACCATTAGCATTATTATGTTTCCTAATATACTTCTTTTAATATTAATTGTTTAAAAATTGTTGGTTAAAGATATGATAAATTCCTGCAGTGTCACCATATTAAATTACTGATCAAATTCTAAATTATAAGCACCAATTAAATAATTATAACGCAAAAATTATAGTTATTTAATTATTTCATATACAAATTTTACATAGAAGGCTTTTATAAAATAATGAACGTATTCTCCTTATTTTTCAACGCTATGTGGTCATAGCGTAGCGATGCGAGAAAATTTATGTGCATCTAAGGATATTTATCATGGTAAATTCGCCTCATGTCGGTGTAAGAAGTAAATAATGTGTAGCAGACGGGTAACGCGAGGAAGGAATTTGTATACCATCAGTGTTGGAGAAAATATATTGCTTTCTCTTCTTTTTTATTTTTAAACATAAATAGTTTATGTTTTTAATATAACAGATACATATCTCATATGAATGCATAGTGATCTTGGCTGTTGTGTTGTGATCAGTGATTTTGTCTTCAAAAACGGCGGCCGTAAACTCGATTAGTATTATTTCGGAGTTATATAGAAATTTGTATGTTTTTTTAAGATTTTTAAAGTGTTATACCACACTTAGGAAAGAAAAATACTTATTTAGAAAACATATAAAAAATTTAACGTAGCGGGACTCGAACCCGCTCCTCCTGGAAACCGACTAGGCCATACGTTCTCATCAAGCTACGTCGAAATTTTTATACGCTTATTACAACTTATTTATGTTGTCAGCTCTGTAGGGAGTTTTTTACAAATTTCCGCTACCCAAAGATAATTACTAAGAATTATCGAAAATCTAAACATATTTTTTAGATGTTTAACAAATTTAAAACATTTTAACTTGTATATTATAAAATAACGTAAAAGAAAACTGAAAAAACAGTACAGTCTCCTAAGCGTAAATCGGATTTATTAAAATACCTTTGTTACATCGTTCCCCCACAGATTCAAAATAATGACATTTTCATATTAAAACATGGAATATAATTCAGAATTTCCTTCTACCTTTCTAATTTACGTGAAACCCAAAACAACTTCAATTTAAAGTCATGACGACGCTCTGATGAGATCAAACTCAATATATTTTCCCGGTTTTGTATCAAACTTCCTACCTGCTAAGATTACGCATCACCTCGCCTATGAATAAATTACATGCTAATGTTGGACTTTCTTATTTAATATGTTTGTGTGAAAAATTGTAATTTTCGTATAATAAAAGATATCAGCTACACGCTGTATTCCAGAGCGAAGAAATGAAAATATAAATTTAAATAAATATTTACGGCGTTGAGTTCTGCCACTCAACACGCAATGCCTCCAGAATTCGGCAGAAAGTGAGGAACGGAGTGTCTTAACACTAGGTTCCCTCTGCCTACCCTACTGTGTGCGGGATACAGCGTGAAGCAGATTTTTTTTAAGTTAATATTTCATTTCTTCGAGTGAGGATCGAACCCACAATCAGTCGCGTTTACAGTCACGCATTTGTGCCCCTACACCACGACTGACCTCTAAATAAAAGATAAATTTAATGATAATTAAAGATTATTATAATAAAAGAAATGGTTTAATTTTTTACAGTTTCACGCTGTATCCCGTATACAGCAGGGTAGGCACAAGGAACTCAGTGTTAAGACATTCTATTCTCCATTCCTGACACTCCGTTCCAAACACGTTCCTGAAACGTATTATTTTATAATAACATAATAAAGAATAAGGGATTTAATATTTAATTTCACATAATTTATCTATAAATCTATACCTCACTTCACTACCAATTAAATAGGTGCTTTATACCTACTTAATTATTTAAAAAAAGATCATTTAACATTTCAACGTATAATAAATTCTATAAATAACCGTAATGATCAGCTGCATAGTCAAAAGATTTGTCGTTATATATTGCTGTGCCATTAAAATGAATGAGATTACTTTTATATAAGTACCATTATATAAGTACCAGTGTGACTGTAAAACCTGGTTGTGGGTTTGATCCCCACTCGAGGAGATGAAATATTTACTTAAATTTATATTTCCATTTCTTCACTCTGGTGTGGAGGCTAAGCGCGGCGTTGAGTTCAGCCACTCAACACGCAATGACTCTAGAATTCGGCAGAAAGTGGGGAACGGAGTGTCTTAACACTAGGTTCCCTCTGCCTACCCTGCTGTGTGCGCGATACAGCGTGAAGCTGACCGTTATACTTATTAAAGCAATATTATGGCGGAAACTAACATAACATTAGCTAATTAGACAGATTTTTTAGGATTTCGTACAAGATCTTTGTTGTCCGTCCGTCTGTCCGTCTGTGTGTCTGTCAAGAGCCTTTATCTCAGGAACACTAGGAGATATCGGGTTGAAATTCAACTCGTATACTTAGGTCTACCAGTCCCTTGATATCCTGAAAAAATCGTATTTCTACATTTACTTAAAAGCCGTGTAGCTGGGGGACAAAATTTGATATTAAAGCCGCTAGTTCAATTGAGGTAGTTAGTTTCTACTATCTAATTTGTTCTCTATTTTATCTTCACGCTGTATCCCACAGACAGCAGGGTTGGTAGGGGAACCTACCGTTAAAACTCTCCGTTCCCTTTTCGCCGAATTCTGAAGGCATTGTGTTTGAGTGGCGGGAATCGACACCGCGCTTTGCCTAGGTACTAGAGCGGGAAAATAAAAAAAATATTTAATTTCTTTGAATGGGAATCGAACCCACAACTTGTCACATTTACAGTCACATGATTGAGCCCCTGCGCCACTACTGTCATCAACTGGCCTATTTTATAATATTAACTATATTTTACTAAACCGACAAATGTTCAGTGACAGCTTTTAAGGGGTTTTCACCTTTTCGCAACTTTCAGCCGATTAAGGTGTAAAGGAAGGAAGTACTCTTCACGCTTCACTCAGTCTCTCTCATTAACTAACGAAGTATAAAACATTAATGAAAGCCAACTTAGCTAACTTTGTTGTTGTTGAAGGTACTTACATGTTGACGGAAAAACTTAGCACTATCATCACGAAACGCATTTTTTCTTCTAGATTATTTGATAAGTGTGTTATCACTATATGTATATTTACCCATAAGTCGCCGCAACTTTAATGCGTAAAATAGTAAAAATTTTATTCAAATCGGTTCAGCCGTTTAGGTCACAAACGAAAATAATAAAGGTTGAATGTAGAATATAGAATCAAGTTCTATAATTGCCAGAATTGTACAGCTGGATACGTAAGTAGAGCCTTCTAATATGTATTAGAAATAATAATTGATATTATTAGGGAAATGATTATAATTATTTCTCCTTCTTTGGTATCTAAACATATATAAAATATAAAAGTGTAGGTACTTATTGTTGGGACTAACATATTTATTCTAACCTTCAGTAAGAAAAATAATAAATTAATGGTTTCTTAGTCAAATTCTAAAGGTATCGCAAGTTTGTCTTTGAGGCGCAAATTGTTCAAATATTTCCTGATCATCGCTTGAAGCGAAAGGAAATTTATTCTCGTAACTTTTCTGAACTTTCGTAAGCCTTTTGAGCAATACAATAGCTTTACAAATAGCTACGCGACTTTTAGTAGATGTTGGATTCTTCCATGATTCAGCTAAAATGGAATCCATCAATCATAAAAATAATGGGTTATTAAGAATATTACGTAAAGGAAAAAATAATTGTTTCTTTATCACAGAATTAAAGTTTGAAATTTATGCTGAGAGTGGATATTTTTTATTTTTAGTCATGCACTAAGTGGGCATTGAACTTATAAGTATGGTGTTACAGAGCAATATTTCATAATTATGAAGAAATATAAATATTACATAATAGAAAGAATATATAGATTTTACATAATATTCTCATATTTCGTTGAACGGATCATTTTTTGACTGAAATATTAAGATTACAATTAGACGTTGAAATGAGACCTGGAAAACGAGCAGGTTTCCAGGAGGCGAAGCGCGGAGGTGCATTTGTGCTTGCTGGTCAGAGCGCCTGGTCGGTTTCCAGGAGGCGCGGGTCTACGCTACGTTCAAATTTTTATAAGTTTTTTCTTTTTCTTTCCTAAATGTGGAATAACATTTTAAAAATGTTAAAAGTGATATTAATATCAAATGTCCACGTCTATCAAAAGATACGAGTACTTATGCATCATTTCAGCCCTATTTTGTGTGAAAATTTCCGAGTAATCAAAACCAATATAGTACTTTCCGTGGACTTACAAGTATAAAATTGGTCAATAAGTGAGGATTTGCGATACAATGAAAGAAAAACAACCTGAAAAGAGGAAACTTTCTTTTAAGTATATATATACTTAACACAAAAAACTACTACAAAGTTATATTAGTACTTAATTTGACACACAATGAGTGTGCAAACTAAAGTTTGTTAATTTTTATAAGTTTTATTTCCCGTTGACCTACAATTGTGAAATTGGTACAGAACTCTCGGTGGACGTGGATTTTTATTTGCAAAAAAATTATTGCGAAGAGAATTCAATTTTATTTTTGATCTTCTGGACAATGCTCTGTTAAGCTCACAGACATATAAATATAAAAAAAAATCTTTTATATAGAGAATGAAATACATTTTAATTATATAGTAATTAAAAGGATAGGGTAAGTGTTGAAAAAGTTCCTGTTTTAATCATACCTGACCTTTGCAATTTTTTATGTTCTTATAATATAAGTTATTAATTACCGTAATACGATAAAGACGTCTTTCTAGAACTGCTACTGTGCCTTTTAACAATTTATTTGTTAGAGAATATATTATTATATTATTTATAGAAGATAGATATAATACATATGTTATTTGTAGAAATATTATATTCTGCTCTCTGAATTCAGCTTCTCGTACCTACTCTACGAATGCGGATTAAAAAAAATTAAGAATAAACACAAAAAATATACAAAAATAAATAAAAAACAATTAAAAATTAAGAGACCTACAAATATTAAGAGTAAGAAATAAACGATACAAGCATTAAGCAGACATTTTTCAAGACATTTGCAATCTGGTCACGATCGTGAGATGAGCTGCTGCCGCAATAATAAAGATAAAAAGCGGGTCTCACAATAAGTTTATATGTTGCCCTCGTTAATTTATAGAAACGTGATAGATAAATCATCTTTTTATTATTTTCGCCAGTAAAAATGTATAAAAATGTATGAGAAAAATTTTAATAGAAATATTACTGTAAATGCCATTTTCTTTGACTGATTTGAACACATAAAATAATCGAAAAGACATTACAAAATAATTTACTTAAGACTGTCGTATGCTTAATAGAAAATGGACAATATGATTATCCACTAAGCGTTCATGGGATAGGATCATATTTGAGCAAGATTGTCAGAGACGTAAGTAATTTAATGGACGTAAGTAATTTAATGGGATCAAACCCATATATGATTAAATTTATTTAGTTTTATTTCCTCGGTCAGGTAGAACAAAGCGCGGCGTTAAGTTAAGCCATAAATAAGTTACTCAGGCCAAAATCCATGTAACGATTGCTAGCGAAACGAACACTAGCTAAAACATATTACAATTAGGTAGTATACAATATGAACTGCGCCTTAATATGAAGTTAGTACGTGATATATAATTTTTCTCTCACTTGGATCATAACTGTGTCACACTAACGAGGACGTATGCAGCTTCTGCGCTACTAATTACAAACATTTACTTTGAAATGTACTGTAATTTTTAATATTTATTATGAAATAAACTGAAAATTTAGAGCGAAATTTCAATTTAATCAAGGATCAATTTACTTTTAAAATGTAAAACTCATAAACGGAAATTATAAAGTCTGAAAACTATGATCCATTCACGTCTTAATATAAAGAAGTGGACAACTTGTTTTATTTATACATACACATATTTTAAGAGAGGGTTGTTGGAATATAAAAATTTAACCAAAATAGTACTTACTATAACAGTTTCTTTAAAACTATTATATATCAACTTCACGCTGTATCCTGCACTCAGCAGAGAAGGTAGAAAGAACCTAGAGCTAAAACACTCCGTTCCCCACTACCACCGAATTCTGAAAGCATTACGCGTTGAGTGGCGAAAATAAGCCGACGACACCAGAGCGAAGAAATGAGAATATAAATTTCAATACATATTAAATTTCCTCGAGTGGGGATCGAACCCACAATCAGTCGCATTGACAATCACATACTTGTGTCCCTGCGCCATGACTGACGAAACTAGCTATTATTATTACAATGAAGACAAAATAATCGATATATCTATGCAGTTATTAAGTAGCTGATTTCTTAGATAAAATAAAAAAGCTGAAAGGGATTTTCGCCTACCCAATAAAGAATAATGATAGATATTATTCAGATATTGTATATTTTTGTATGTATTGCACATATATATGTGGTAAAACATACATATAAACGTGTATCGTAGTCAACAAAATCCATTATTTACAAGACCGTCGTTGTCGTCCTCTCGTTAGAATAACATTTATTATTCATTTAAGACATCCCTTACAAGTGCTTGTCTTGACCCACAAAAGAAATTGGTAGAATATAATAAATATTTAACGTAATCCACTTAAAAATATACTTACAAGAATCGAAAAATCAATATGTATCAAAGTTAACTACTCGAATCAAAGTAAATTACTAAATTAAATTAACAACTGGGTAGACTAACCCAACGCGTGGCCGCCTTTTAGCCAGACGAAGAAATTATGTATAGAAATATTCCCTGAGTAAAATTGAACCTAGAACCATTAGTCAAACACGTCACAGCAGACTAGACAGAGAACCTTATGTTGAGACAAGCCATTCCCCACTTCTCACCTTATTTTCGAAACATTAAAGATTGAGTTACGGAACTCAACGCTGTGATTTGTCGACCAGAAAGGATTTGCAAATAATTTTAATATATTCATTCTTTTAAGAGTGGAGATCAAACTCACAACATTCGCATTTACAGTCAGGCGTTGTCCCACTGCGCCGCAAAGGCTCCATGTTCAGATTTCATAATGAAAAATATATAATTTATGTCCAACATATTAATTAACACACGATTTTTCCAATATAAAAACAATATAAAAATATTAAATCACTATAAAAGTGCTAAATGTATAAAAATGCAGCGTAGAAATATTCTTTATAAGAAATAAAAATATTACAATTACCTACATTCATTGTTTTGCCTTTAGTATCAAGTGATTTTTTTTAAAAAATACTGTCTCGGATAAGATTCCTAAGGAAATTGAGGCTTTAACAAAGAGGACAGTGAAACATTAAACAGATTGAAAGACTCTCGCTTTATAGAAGAAAATGTAAAAAAAAATACAAATTCCATGTTGAAATTTTAGGTTATATACTTTTCATATGCTTTTTTTGATATATTAACAATCGAATTTCTTTTGATAAATAAAATTTAAAAAAAAAATTAGCTTCACGCTGTATACCGCACACAGCAGGGTAGGCAGAGGGAACCTAGTGTTAAGACACTCCGTTCCCCACTTTCTGCCGAATTCTGGAGGCATTGCGTATTGAGTGGCAGAACTCAACGCCGCGCTTAACTTCGACACCAGAGCGAAGAAATGGAAATATAAATTTAAGTAAATATTTCATCTCCTCGAGTAGGGATCGAACCCACAACCAGTCAGTTTTGCAGTCACACCTCGTGCCGCTGCGCCACGACCGGCCTCGAGATTAAGATTAATAAATAATCAAATTTCTTTTGACGTCGATACATATTTGTGTTTACATTGTAAAATATATTCTTTGCTATTTATTGTACGTGTGTTACTTTTCAACTATGGAACAAATTTTGAGGCGAGGTTTCATAAATTGCTATACTTCCTTCTTTCTATACACGGCCTCGTTCACATTCGTTACACTTCTTGTTGAAGCCACTCTATCCTACATGGCCTAAGATCCCATCGTTTAAAACTGTAGGGATTAGATTTTCTAATGAAACTTATATTTAAGAATGATACATGATAGTAGAATAGATTACACTAGGGTTGCCCAAAAAAATCCTGCCGCAATCACCTTTAATTAATGTTTTTCGTAACTCGTTTTTGGAGAAAATTGCACTCATATGTTTTTTATGTGAATCGCACATCATTTGAAAGAAAATCGCATAAGGAATTGGAAAA
>JAATLQ010038027.1:0-73620 GCA_013421005.1 Heliconius erato x Heliconius himera | reverse complement strand
TATAATCAAGACGTTTCGAATGTCATTCTTTAGCCAGGGTCATACCAGCGCGATTTCTATATAACATTCGCTGGCAAGCTAATGCCTTGAGTTCATTCAAATGACGATAACTTTTTTTTTAATGAACCGATTTTGATGAACTAAACTTTAGAACCTAAGTTGAGTTAAAACAAAGCAATTGGTAAATTTTCAAGTAAATCGGTTCAGTAGTTTCAGAGAAAAATGCGGACAACAATATGTCGACAGACAGACAGACAGACAGATAGACAGACAGATAGACAGACAGACAGACAGACAAGAAATTTAAAAAAAATCTTTTTGCTTTCTATTAGTCTTTTTAAGTATCCCTCTATCCATTTCAGTCAAAATTACTAAATGTACAGACAAAATATTTTTACTGTCTTATTATATATAGAGATAGAGATAATACACACTAATATAAATTTTTAAAATTATAATCCTTAATAACTACAAAATCTATGTGATATTTATATCAAATGAATAAATAAATATTTTGATATGTCAGAAAATTAATAATTTTAAACACATTAAAATTTCATCGTTACCATGTTGAAATCCAATCGTTTGATGGTTAGAAAAATCGTGTTGCAGCGGCCTGATTTGTAAGCGTGCCGGTCGCAAATTCGATTTAAACTAGTGGTAAAAATTTCCATTCTTACCTGGCTGTGGGAAGACGACAAAGCGCGGCATTAAATTCCGCCACTCAACACTCTAAAATTAGGGAAAGGGAAGAATCTTAATACTAGATCCCTCTGCCTACATTGCTCTACAGGAAAAAGCGGGGACCAGAAAAATAAATATTTTAAATATCTTTAACCCGGCGGGAGTGTGGTGAAGAAAAGTTACTTATAGTATGTGGCGGGGTGTGACATACCCGAAAATAAATCGGCACTTAAAATAGTTTTTTCAATAAAATTAAATGAAATAAGTGGTATATATTATATAAGGTATATATTTACGTGTAAAGAAAATAAAATATACAGTAAATTCAATTTATTTTTATTAATTCACATAATGATATCTAAGACACTTGTTTTTGGTAACAAAAATATTAACCTCTATTTAAAAAATGATAAAAAAATAACAAGTCCTATTTAAACAAAAAAAACTCTAAAAACTTGAAAGAATATGAGATCTTACACAAAATAAGAGCATAAAACATTATAAAATAGTTTAGGAACACTTTAGTATTTTCATTCAAAATCAGTACTTTTTTTGCAAGAAAAAATTGCATGATGTCGGCATGTGGCTTTTCCACACCCAGTTCTTGCGTATTTTGTTTTGCGAGTTTGCTTGTGTGGGCAATCTGCACATCGAGTATATGGTCCGGGTTAATTTTGGGCTACTGGTACGCATCGGTACTCTTAATATTGAATATTTTTTTGATCTCCTTGTAACTGCAAATACGTATCAACCAAATTCAATCCCAAATTGCGGAGGAATTCTGTACGTTTGTTCCTTTTATTGGCACTTTCTTGAAATATAAAGTTAGCATTGATAGCTGCCATATTTAAAAGTCCCTAAAAGATCGTCAATGGTCATCGTTTGCTATTGCGAGAGACATCATAAGTTGCGCTCAGTTTGTCGACAACTGTCTGTCTTCTCCAGCTTTTGTCGAGCTATAAAACGTAATAATTTTCGGCTTTTTCTCATCTCCAGTGCTCTCATCAATTTTATCATCATGGTGAAGAGTTGAGAGCTGGTTTCATCTGAAGAATGCTGTAAAACTTCGTTAAGCAATGATATAAGTCTTCTTTTACTGCTTACCACTGATATTTTTGTTTATAACTTTAAAAAAAGCAATAATTGGCAAATAAATAAAGAGCATTTCACGTAAAATATGCTGTTCTTTTCGTAGATAAATAAAAATTAAATCAAAGATAAATAAAACCAAAGCAAAAGATAAAAAAAATTGTCACAAAATGTATACACAAAGTATGTGGCGGGGTGTGACTTACCCCACACACGTTTGCACGCATGTATTCCGAGCACTGGCTGGCGCAACACTGCGATCACGCCACTTTCCACTCTCACCATCCTTTCCCTCCAGCTACACAAAACCGCTAAAACGTAACATCGCGAATTAAAATGATATAGGGTTATGAACTGTCCTAGGGGTATGTCACACCCCACCACACTCCCGCCGGGTTAAAACTGACAAATTCATACATTTTCAATAGTATTTATACATATATTTTGAAATCTAAACGTCCAAATTGAACGCAGCCAGTTCCCAAGCACTATCGAGCTATTCAAAATTCCGTTCGTTTTTTACAAATTGGCTTTACGCCGGATGTGCTGAAAAAAAGAACTGCTCTATTGAATTCTGTAGAGCCTTTGCGGTCTGTTACGTGTTAGCTTTTGAATAGATTAATTTTGTAATATTCATTTTTATTTATCTCTCCCTGACTTTTAGAATCGTTCAACTGGACATCTATAAAAGTGGCTGTAAACGCCACGCTTGTGTTTCCTCCCCTTTGGTAGATAAAACACGGCGTTGAGCTCCGCGAATCACCACAGTCTTATAATTAGGCTACCTGCCTCTACAATTAGATACAAAGAAAAACGTGAAGTTCATTTTGATTTGACTGTATGGCAAACGACCATTGCTATAGCGAAATTTGTAAATAGAATTTCCCATATGCGAGTAAAATGGGCAAAAATTGGAGAGCTGTTAGACTTTTGTACTCTCACAGCGTCACGAAGTTTTCAAAGTAAAAAAATAACATATGACATTTTGCTTTATCTACAACTAGCTGACAGCTCACGGCTTCACCTGCTTTAATTTTTTTAGCTTCACGCTGTAATCTCCCATGTAGCAGGATAGACAGAAGGAGGCAAGTATTAAGCTCTCTAACACTCCGCTTTCTACTTTCCGTCGAGCTATGGAGGCATTACGTATTGGGTGGCGGAACAAAACGCCGCACTTTGCCTCATTACCAAAGCGAAAAAAATAAAAAATATTAAATATTAAATTTCTTCGAGTGGGATTCGAACTCAAAGTCTGTCGCGTTTGCTATACTAAATAATTTCTAAGCTTTTTCATAATTTTATTAAAAACAGTTGAGTGTGTAAAACACTGTGCAGCGTCGTAATTTTTTATCGGCCATCCCTCGTGGGCATTTACTGGCGGCGTTGGTATACCCTGCTGGTTTATGCTCGAATTTCAGTAATATCGGGGCTGAGCTAATTCCGTTTATCCATTTCCTTGTAAAAGGAATTTCCTCGCGAAAGTGTGCTGTTACCAAGATGTGTTATTGGATCTGCACGTGTTTCCCTAAGATTTTCCCCTTTTGTTGTACTGTTGTATGGAAAAATATGTTTTAATATTTGTTTATGTCATCTGTATTTATCATTGTTTTTCTTCTTAATTTTGTTTCTTGTAAAAAGAATCTAAAACGACAGATAAAATATTATATAATAAAAATCTATATATAAATGTTGAAGTCGTCGTGGCGCAGGAATACAAGAGACGTTAAACACAGCGGTTGAGAGGAATTAAATATTTAATATTTTCATTTCCTCGCTTTGGTAACAAGGCAAAGCGTGGCGTTGAGTAACGCCACTCAACATGCAATGAATCGAGAATTCGGCAGAAAGTGGAGAATCGAAATGTCTTAATGGGAGTTTTTAATATATATTTGTAAAGATGGCCGGCCACCTGAAATGATGAGTTTTGTTACATCCTGCAGAGTATGTAGAGGAGAACTAATTGTCAAAATACTCTATTTTTCTCTTTGTTGCACCTATTACCGAAATATAGCAAGTTAATTGGCGCAACTTAACGCTGCGCTTTATTTTGCGGCTAGAGCAAAAAAAAAGAATAATCCATTCCCCCGTCTGGTAAGAAAACAATATATGAATTGTGAAAATAACAATATTATATTCAAATTTCATACCCAGCCATACCTGACATAACGTTGCATATTATTCTCAATTTTCAAGCAAAAACCTTCACTTTTCCAGGAAAAATTTAATGATAATTTTCGGTTGGTTCACGTAAAAATGAACACAATATAATTTAAACGAATCCAACGAAATGAAGAATACGCACCTAATAAAGTATAAAATGAACAGTAATTTCCATGGGCTCCGAATTTTGACCCGTTGGGATATTCTTACTGCCTTTATTCGCGTTGAATAAACAAAATTTTGTAGGAAACGCCTTCACGGCCCCTCATAAATCAACTACAACGGTAATAATAATTAGAAGCTATGCATAAAACATACATATTAAAATTGTATTCAAAATTACTTAACGTTTGTAGATATGTTAAAAAATAACAAGTTAAAAAATCAAAGCAGCTTTACGCTGTATCCCGCACTCAGCAGAGTAGGCAGAGGGTACCTCTACGAATTCTGGAGACATTGCGTGTTGATTGGCGGAACTCAACGCCGCGCTTAGCCGCAACACCTGCGCGAAAACATGAAAATATAAATGTCCATTTCACAGTCACACTTTGTGCCCCTATGCCACGACTGCAACATTTAAAAGTAATTACTATCAGAGTTTTTACGCTTATTTCTCGTATATACTTTGTACGTAATATTCCTTTTTTTTTATCTTCAAATATCTCCAATATAAAGCAACTTCACGATGTTTCACAAAGCAGTGTAGGGACAAATAAAATTAGGATTAAATCACTCTGTTCCCTATGATTAACTGAATTTTTGAGACAATGCGTATCGCGCTTTACCTTATCAAGATAACCCGGAGCAAGATAGTAAAATTACTAATAATTGGGAATCGAACCCACAACCGTCGCGCTTATAATCCGACAATGTACCATTGTGTCACGACAACGTCTACTTCATACGGGTTACAACTTAATAAATATATACAACGAAAAGTCACAGTAAATCCTGCAATTCCACCAAGCTAACACCATATTTGACATAAAATAGAACATATTGCAATAAAATAGCCATATCCAACCACCACATATTGCTGAAGGCGACAGCTGCGATCACTTTAGTCGTTCAAATTTTAGATATCTACTCGATACTAGTTTGATACTGGGATTTTGTTTGAAAAGTCGTGGCGCAGCGGCACGAAGTGTGACTGTAAAACCCACTGGTTGTGGGTTCAATCCGCACTCGAGGAGATGAAATATTTACTTAAATTTATATTTCCATTTCTTCGCTCTGGTGTCGAGGTTAAGCGCGGCGTTGAGTTTTGCCACTCATCGCGCAATGCCTCCAGAATTCGGCAGAAAGTGGGGAACGGAGTGTCTTAACACCAGCTTCCCTCTGCCTACACTGCTGTGTGCGGGATACAGTGTGAAGCTAATCTTATGTTTAGTATTCTATAAGTAGTATGATGTTATTACATAGCAAGGGACTAAGTGTAAACGTGAATATTGTGGATTCGTACCATCCGTACACGCAGAAATATATATATATTTCTTTTTTTAGCTTAGCACTTAGTGTTAAAATTTTGGAGAAATTGTGTAAGCGGCAACGCTAAACGCCCCCCTGGCACGTAACCAAAGCGAGAATATGCGAGAATATTTCATTTTCCGAAGTGGGACAATTCCCATCGTCATCAACCGTCGTGTTTACAGTCGCACTCTGCTGCCACCCAGCTACGACAGCCCCAAAATTATTGAACTTCATTTTTCCGCAGAGGTAAACAAAGCGTGTTGACGAATTCCGCAAATGCAAAACCCGTAATGTCTCGAAAATTATCTTGAAAATGCAGAACAGAGTGTCTTTACACTAGGTTCAATCTACCTAATTTATTAGTATAGATAAATGTAGTAAAATTTAAATAAACACTTACTCATACATACATACAAACATAAATTTAAACTAAATTTCAGTAAAGGAATAATAAGATTAATGCGACACTATATTTACAAACTGTGTTGTGTACGTGATAATTATGGGAAGTCGGGAGTGTTCATTATTTTCACGATATCAGCCCGCAAAATCGGTACTGAAACGATAATTTCGTTTTAAAGCGTAACTACCAAAGCTATATAGCAAGGCACCTGGCAGCGCGCTAGCCAAGTTCAAAATAATAACAAATAAATAATGCTAGCAATGTACACGTACTTACGTTTAAAATTTTAAAGGAATAATGTACTACGGAATTTTACATTTTAAAAAGATACAAAAAAATCCGCGATGATATTTGTTAATAGCCTAAAAATAACCTGCAGTAACCATTTTTAAGCTTTTTCATATTATAGAAAGGTAATAAATATTTTGAGACCAGTAATGACTGTACACTGCAAGGTAGGCAGAGGGAACCTAGTGTTAAGACACTCCGTTCCCCACTTTCTGCCGAATTCTGGAGGCATTGCGGGTTGAGTGGCAGAACTCAACGCCGCTTGATTTATTTTATTTAATCACTGTAAACGACATATTTACAGTCGCCTTATTGACTGACCATTGTGGATTTGATTTCCATTCGTGGAATTAATTATTTTATTTTCCTTGCATTGATAACAAGACAAGCTCTGTGCTTGATACCACCACTCAACACGCAGTCTCCAAAATTAGGCAGCACGTGGGGAACGGATTATCTTAACGCTAGTTTTCTTCTATCTACCCTGCTCTACGAAAAATAAGTTAAAAATATAGAATATAATAAAGAAAATAAAATATAGTTACTAAATGATATAATTTGCAGTAGATGCGATATCTTGCACATTCCTTATTTCGAGAGAATACAGGACTTGGCACCCACATACGAGATTTTGATGAGGAGAGCCGTAATATGCGATATTTAACTTGGCTCCTATTTTACTTTTATATTTTTAGTGGAAGAAATATTTTGCATAAGCATAATTTATCAAATGTGTCAAAGTGGCTATCGTGGTAAAGTGTATGACTGTAAAGGCTACTGTTGTGGGTTTGATTCCCATTTGGAAAATAGCTGGGAATTGAGTTAGTTTTCATATGATATGAAAACTATTTAGGTTAGTGGAGCCGCGACACTGTATATGTTATGTCTCCTAGGCGGAGACTGTATAAAAGCATTTTTTCTTATGTATACGCATTGTGTAGTGAATGCAGCAGAAAGATTCAGCTATTCACTTTCAAATACCACCATTTATTGATAGTTAAAAGATAATAAGAGCGGCTAGTTGTCCATTGCTGTTTTAAATCATCGTAGCCTGAGTAGAGTTCCGTTTTCCTACTCTATTATAAAATGGGGTAAAATAAAAAATAAAAGTTTTTTTCCATACTCATAGGCTGACTGAAGAAACTCTTTTATTAAGAGCCTTTGCTAACAATATTGTTAACGACCCAATAATCTCTATAATTATCGAAAATTGGGTAAAAAGCTGAGTTTGAAGTGAAACTAGAATTATTTCGTTTCATAATTATACTATAACAATCAAAACGACAATTTAAAGATAGTTTCAAGATATAAACAAACAAATCACACAAATAATTGGGTAGAACAACGGCCAAATGGCCATCGCTGTTATAAATCATCATAGTCCGAGTAAAGTGCTACCATTCATGGATTTTGTCCGTAAACGTCTCACAGACTGTGTTTGTGTAGAGGCTTATGGGCGTTGTGTCGTTTTATTATTTGAATTTCTGCTTGCGTTGCCTTTTTTTTTAGGTTCATACTGTATTCTGCATATTGCACGATAGGCAAAAGTGAACAGGGAACCTAGTTACGAAGGTTCATTTACATTAAGTATCGGATATATTCCCCAATTTTAATCGAATTATGAAGACATTATTTATTGAGTGGATGCGCTTAATGCCGCGCTTCGCCTCGTTACTGAAGTAAAAATATATATATATATTATTTTTTTAATTTTCCTTAGTGGGAATCGAACCCATAGCCTGTTGCGTTTATAGTCGCACGCTGTTGTAAATGCGCCATGACTGAATTTAGTTGCCTTCTTTGTTTTTTGTATAAATATATTTGCTTATATTTGCATATATTAAGTTTTAGTATTTTTATGAAGTATTTTTCATATCAGGGTAAGCAGAGCCATATAGCACTTACCGACCAAATTTGAGATACTACATGTTTATTGGCGTAACTCAACGCCACTTTCTTAACAGTATATTATATTATATCTCATCTTATCTATCTACACTATCAATACTCTGTACTTAAGTCATAACAATCGCTAATTGCTGGGTCTGGTGGCTTCGCCGGACAAGATCGGTGCCAATAAAATTTTATTCGTTGATTAAACTTCTTATATTTATGATGAAAATTTCGCTTGTGGTGAACGTAATCCATATATATACGATATATATAATATTATGTGTTTTGTTTTATTGTTAAAGCGCGGCGTTTAGTTCCGGCACTCAAAATGTATGTTTATAAAATTGGGAGTGCGTTGGGAACAGAGTGTATTAATACTGGTTTTCTTTTGCCTAGCCTGATATGCGTGAAAGAGCGTGAAACTAAATAAATATAATAAAAAAATATATTTATAAGTTTAAAATCCACTTAAGCACCTATATTTATGACACAAAATTAATATTAAATCACTAATCATTAATAATTCCACTTCAAATTTAATGTTCAAAGCATCCTTTACTAATTCCATCAATCTTACCTAAGATTAAAGAGGATAGATAATATGTCAAAAAAAGATCGAAACGGAGACATTTCGATTGACATAAGTTATGATAAATGGACTATTAGAGCTATAAGAGAGCAATCTATCATTGTTACTTACGTTTCATATTAAGATACTAACTAAGTATCCCGATTTTGTGTGTATTTTTTAATTTTACTTAAATAGTCTAGACTTGGGATACTTTAATTTCCTTTTTATTTTAAAGTTGGAGTTCAATCCAGCTACTAAAATATCGTTTTTCAAGGAATATTCTGTGTCTATATAATCACGATTTGTGAACATTACCACAGATTTCTCAACTAAGATTTTTAATTACAGTGTCTTTATTAAATCTGTAAATATTTCCAAGCCTACATGTTTAAGGAACTTTGTTTATGGAAGTTTTTATATTGAACTCTCTTTTGAAATCACGGTGACGTCTAAAAATAAAAAGAAATTACAAATGAAATATTTGGGCTTTACATTGTATCCTGATAAGACTACCTGTTTCTCTTGATAAAAAGAGAGTAGTGTCAAAATATTCCATTTTATACATTCCGCTTTAATTCTAGATATTATACCAAGTAGCGGAACTCAATGCCAATTTTTATCTTATCAAATTGAGAATATGACTATAACTCGTTGCCTAGAGTGAAGATCCAGTCCAAGCATCGCATTTACAATCAAAAGCTGCCATATATTTTACGGTCATATAAACTTCTTAAACAGCATTTTGTAAGTAAAATCATAAATCGAGCTAAAATTTTATGTCTCAGACGTGCCACTTCCAATACTGTAACACTTAGTTTGCTATTTCGTTACTTTGTATTTTTAATTTACTACATAGTGAGGCGACGAGCTCAGGAAAATTGAAAATATTATTAAAACGAAAATCTAATTATAAAGGAAAAACTGAAGGAAATTCCAAAATTATTTTTCCCCGTCGATTTGCCAAATTTGAATGTTTTTTGGGGACTAACAAACCATATAGAATACTCACTGACTCATCGGTAAAATAGATTCCTACTCCTTTTTTAAATGTGATATGAAGTGCTTGTTTGTTTGAACGAAATAATCTCAGTAACTGGTTTATATTAAAAAAATATATTCATATTGTATAGTATTTTTTTTGTCCTTTATCCTTTCGATGTAAACCACTGACACTTATAATCCACGTTCAGACCCCTTCAACTCTAATTAGCTATTTCTATCAGATTATTTTTAGCTTTACGCTGTATACCGCACATAGAAATGTAGGCAGGAATATTACAATTACTTTTAACATACTTATTTAGAAAACGTATAAAAATTTTAACGCAGCGGGACTCGAACCCGTGCCTCCTGGAAACCGACCAGGCGCTCTGACCACTAAGCCATGCGTTCTCGCCAAGCTACGTCGAAATTTTTATATGCTTGTTACAACTTATTTATGTTGTTAGCATCTCTGTATGGAGATTTTAAGAAATTTCCGCTACCCAAAGATAATTACACGACTGAGCTCATGCGAGCACAGCTGTAGTTAAAAGCATTTTTTTTTAAATAAAATAAAACAATGTATCGCATATATTTATTTATTTAAGTTGAAATCATTATTACAGTTGAATATTCTATAAAGCAATATATTTTTGACATCTATTTTAAAATTGGTTTCTCCACTAGGATATCCATTCTCCGTACTCTTAGAGATAATATTGATACAAAAAGCTGAACTGTGTTTTTTCTTTGCATTAACGGGTAAAGTTATAAAAAGAAAGAATTAAATTGCAAATATTATATATTAAAACTATTTGACTTTTGATTTTTGGAGAAAATCTATTATTTACGTTTTTTTTCTGTGAATGCATGTATTAAGAATATATGTGAATATGCTAACTTTAAGCTATACACTTAAGCTATGTAGAGCTATCGTTAACATATGTTTATGGTTTATTTTGTTCATACTTAATATAATACCGTATACAAATATAATGTTTGTCAACATTTTTGTCTGTTTGTCTGTACGTTTGTCCACGGTAATCTCAGAAACGGCTTAACCGATTTAATTACAGTTCTCACTAATGTGTTTTGGCCAGTTATTTTTAACATTTAGTATTTGGTTTTTTTTTTCAATAGGTATATAAACAAAATCGTTACCATTTTAAAGAAAATGCTCGACAAAATTGCTAGTAATTATTTGGACGGACGCTTTCGAAGACGCGAAGGTTTGAATACCGCTACATTCCAATTTTTATACGTTTTTCAAAAAAATAGTAAAATGTTAAGACACTTTATTCCCATTAAGATATTTCCGTTCCCTACTTTCCGCCAAATTCTGGATACATAGCATATTCCGTTACTCAGGCAGAACTCAACGCAGCAAAAGCGAAAGTAAATTAATAATTATACAGTTTAAGCGGGCGAAGCCGCGGGCGGAATACTAGTACATAATATTTGTTATCATAAAGCGACGACCTCAGTCACTACAAAGCAATTAGAGTAAGCCGTTAGTTCGGTGAGTCCGCAAAGGGCACGGCGCCAGACCAACTGATCTTGGCGTCCTGCCACCTGCAATAGAAGTTGTAGGGAGTTATTTGAATGGGTAGTAGGTTCAATTGCTTATAAAATTAAAGTGTTTTAGGTTATAGCTTATATAGGTTTTGGATATAGATTTTGGATTTGGATATCATAAGAGATTTATGTATTTTTTCGTTTTAATGAAAAGGTTATTTTCAGTGTTGTTTTTTTAGCTTCACGCTGTATTCGGTAAATAGTCGTATTAAAACAATTTTAAACTTTCCGCCCAATTTTTGAGATACTGCTTATTAAGTGGCGAAGTTTAACGCCGCGAATTACCATGTTATAATAGCGAGAAAATTAAAATAATATACTCTCCTTATATCAATGGAAATCAAACCCACAATCGCCACGATTATAGTCAGACGCTTCGTCGATGCGACATGATTGACTCATTTTTTACGATTAATTCTCTATAAACGTATTAAATAATAATATATTCTTAGATTACTTTGAACAGCAGAGTCGTAACCGTAATCTTAGGCGGTGACTAAGTATAACCTAACCTACGGTTAAGACGCTCTGTTTCTCAAGCACCGTTCAATTTTCAAGATATTACAGGTTGGGTGGCGGAACTTAACACCGCGCTTCGTCTCGTTACACCGAGAAAACGAAATCATTTTACTCCCCCAAGTGGGAATCGAGCCTACAACTGGCGCGTTTACAATCCGACACTCCACCACAATGACTTGAATGTACTTTAAACTTTATCCATAGTTCACCTTAGGGAAAACACAGAAAATAGTTTCTCAAATGTATACTGCATAGAGAATACAGCGACACTGCACTTTCAGTTGTCAATTTTCCATCAATTTTTAAAGTAGACAAGTCAAAAATAATATTGAATGTTGCAAATATCTGTTTATAATACTGGTTGTTTGTATTTATATATATTTTTAACTTTACGCTGTATCTCGCATACAACAGGGTAAGCAGAGCAAACCTAATGTTAAGACACTACATTTCTCAAACACGTTCTAATTCTTAAAGTAAAATAATAATTTCAGCGAGTGAGAATCGAACCCATAAACTTCACACCCAATATAACAACATAAATAACTAAATAAGCCCCTTAATAAAAAATAATTTACTTTCAAACTAAGATCTATTATATGCACGTCATAAATTCATTACCTAAACTCTGGTAAAGGCAGGGCTTTGTATGGACAAAGTTATTCTGGCTGAATGCCACTACAAGTTGGCTGGAAAGTTAAGTAACACAACAGCTACTTCCCAAATTTACTTAATTGATAGTTGAAATGTAACGTATCTTTAGATTTGATTATAAGAACCTTGTATGTGGGTTCAATTTCTTTTTTATATTAACGCTTTAAAGTGATGTGAGGCAGTGGTAGCGCTATATAGAAAATTAGGCGGATCTAGCGCCTTAACACTAGTTTCCTTCTACCATGGGAGGGGTAAACTTTTCCAGCAGGAATCGAACCTACAACTACTGAGTAAAAGCTTAATATAACAAATAATTATATACTTAGTATGGATAAGTTTTTCAAGTGGAGTAGCGCTTATATCGTCGTTTCTCATCACAGCCGTCTCTTCTTGAGCTCGGGTGTCCACGTTCAAAAGGACATGACAGCCACCACATGTGTAATAATGTATGTCAAATCTGAAACAAACATAGAAAAGGATTTTTTTCTTTTTCTCTTAGTTTCACGCTGTTTCCCGCATATAGCAAGGTAAGCAAAGGGAACATACTGATAAGACACTCTGTTTTTGGTCCACCCATCAAAGAGAGAATTAACAATTTCCCCGCTTTAACAAGAAAATGGCAGCGTTGAACTCCGAACTTTTACATTCCTTTTCGTCTTAATTTTTGATCATGCAATCCACTGATTGATTTGCATTTTAGCTATACTCTATATCCCGTATACGGGATTATAAAGTAAGGCAAAAATTAAAAAAAATAGTGAAAGTTAGGCGTAGGGAACAGGCGCCACGTTCACCAGTCACAGCTCATTTTTCAAGATTGCAATTTTCGATTTCCTATATAATTAACAAGGGGAATTTGGTTTTCTTCATTTGGAATTATATTATAAAAAGATCAGTATTGATATAAAAATCAATATACATACTTTTAGGAAATCAAATATATATATACAGTGGCAAAAATCATCGCTCCTTCGGCTTTGGCGGCTTTATCCAGCTACTAGAGCTAGCAAATTAAAATAATTCACCTCGAGCTGGAATTGAACCTGCGCCAAGACACCTTGAAGATATAAATCCCACTATTTTTAATTTTTATACGATTATAATAGAAATATTTAAAAAACTAAATTATTCATTATGTAAATTATAGACTACCTCCTCTCAGCGTGGTAATTCCTCAAAAGCTCTCGGTTAGTATTAAAAAGCACTCCATAGTGTCCCGAACAGCTTGTCACCTGTAATCAGTCTTCAATGCTGAAATTTCTAAATCACTGAATTTTGGTCGACAATATTGACGAAATTTTAAATTAATTTTAACATTACTTTTAAGGTTTACGAAGATTTTCCCTTTTAGAGAAAATATTTTAATTACAAACGTTGATGTCTTTGTAGCCCAGTTATGATGATTTATATACAAAATAATAGATCTGGATTTGGAAGTTTGTTTGGTTAAGCGCACTAATCCCAAGAACAAAGAAAAAATATGTTTATGCTGTATAGTCCTTTTATTTAAAAAAAATATTCCATTGTAATCTGCTTCTGTCATAGTTACATCACGAATACGAGGGCAAGGTAAAGATAGTGTTTTTTTAGAAAAATATATCTTGTTTTAGATGTTGCTGTTTGAAATAAAGAGATTTACATGGTACATTAAAACTAAAAAAAATCAGCTTCACGATGTATCACGCACACAGCAGGGTAGGCAGAGGGAACCTGGTGTTGAGACACTTTGTTCCCAACTTTCTGCCGATTTTCTGGAGGCATTTCGTGTTGAGTGGCAGAAGTCAACGCTGCGTTTTGCCTCGACACCAGAGCGAAGAAATGGAAAATAGAAATTTAAGTAAATATTTCATCTCCTCGAGTGGGGGTCGAACCCACTACCAGTCGGTTTTACAGTCACACTTTGCGCCGCTGCGCCATGACTGTTATAAAAACTACACGAACGTTATATCTATCAACCAGTGTATTTTTAAAAAATCTTTATAATACTTTATTTTATTTTTTTCACATCTTCCTTGATTTCATCACTTCCAACACTTCCAAAATTTTCTAAAATGTAAAAACCACTGAATTACATAAGTTATACTATACCCATATAGGCAAAGCTGGTGTTTTCAAACGTGATCCAGGATATTGCTTTGAAATATTCTTAGTTACGTTATCTTCATTTCCGTACCATACGAGTAAGCCGACAGAGCTTCGTGATAGTACACCAAATTGGGGCATAGCCTATAAAAAATATAAAAAAATAAATTAACTATACTACGATCGAGGCCTAATATCGTAACAGAATGGCATTCAATACAGTCGGCTGTAAGCGCGACTGTTATAGGTTTCATTCTCACGTGGGGGAATGAATTACTTTCACATTTCTATACACAAAATAGGTTTATAGATCTCAAAACTAAACCGTTGGGTACGGAGTATCTTAAAATTTGGCTTCCTCCGTGTTCCCTGTTATATGCAGAATAGAGCGCTAAATAATAAAAGAGGATTATGTTCCCTATCAGAAAAATAATATTTATTTTGAGAAAAAACGAATATTCATATATTTAATATAAGATTTTTGCCTTGCTTTGTCTATTAATCAGACCAAAAACGACAATCATTCTGCCGAGTGAAAAACGAACTCGCAACCATCACATGTACAATCACACACACAAATGTTCCATGTATTTAAATTAAAAAAAAAACATACATAATGATCCTCATCCCCCACATATTGCACCCCATTATGCAAATAGGGAGTAGCGCGTCCGGTCAGCAGCAACGTCGTCACGTTCAGAGAGCCCTCCACTTGTGTTGACACTAGGTATGTGAGTTTACCGTCCAGGTCTTTTTTGACGCTGGAAAATTTTTTATATATATTTTTTTTCATTTGCATAAAATGTGTTTAGTATGTTATAATGGAGTGTCAAAGTTTTACTCGTAGTTGGGTTTTTAGTTTTGGGCATGTTAAAAATTATGATTTCGATAGATAGTAACTGAGATTTTTTTTAATTTAAAATATAGTACGGTTCAGATGAAACTAATTGAAGAGTATTCTGGGTTAAATTTGAAGCCGCTGGTTCCAATCGAAGAAATCTATAAGATTTTTTTCACTGGGCTTACATCATCCGGGAACATGCGGCCGTGACGCAACTGTCACCATAGATTAGCGTGTGCGTAGTATAAACTGAATGTCACTTCTTCTAAGCAAAAAATATTCGGATCTTGAGTAAAATAAGTTGACGACGAGTTTGAAAGACAAGTTGTGGATTCTATTCCCACTCGAGGCAATGAAATATTAAATATTTTAATTTTTTCGCTATGGTGTCAAGACAAAGCGCGGCGTTGAGTTCCGCCACTGATACGCAAATCGATCTCCAGAAATCGGCGGAAAGTGCGAAGCGAAGTGTCTTCTTACTAAGGTGAAAAAGTGAAGCTGAAAAAATAAAACAAAAATTATGTACATGATAAGGACTTTTTACTATAGACTGTACTCAAAATGAATACAGTCTGATTTTTTGGTTTTTGGATATGTACGTAAGTTAGGAAATATGGTATAGAACCAAATATAAATAAATCATTCCAAAGCGGGTCCACCCAATATTTTTTATCATTTCATTTTTTCTAATAACCTATATGACTTTTTAAAGTGCAATAAAGAATATAATAACGAGTGGACAGACAACCGTCTCTCTTCTAGAATGTAAGAAAATTTCGTCATTATCATCGCAAGTGCCCACAGTCATGAAAAGTATGGTGGATGTAATAGTGATAAAGAAGAGGATTTTTAGTGTCAACCATATAAAAATCACAAGTTTGCTCTATTTCTATTTGTAGCAAATAGTCAATTTATCGAGTGAAACTTCTAAACTAACGCCCAATATTAATAATCTATCTCCTGACGTAGGTCAATCTTCGATTGTTCCATACATCTATCGAAACTCTAGATTGGATTGATATATGGAACAATCGAAGATTGACGTAGGAGATAGATTATTAATATTGGGCGTAAATAAATAAAGAGAAATCGTTTCAATGTAACCTGTGGTTAGGGTAGTTACAAAACTTATAGTCATTTCCATTTGACCACGTGCGAAGTGGCATGGTATTAGCTTATACATAAATATAAATAAAAAATTAAATTAAATCAGCTTCACGCTGTATCCCGCACACAGCAGGGTAGGCAGAAGGAACCTAGTGTTAAGACACTCCGTTCCCCACTTTCTGCCGAATTCTGGAGGCATTGCGTGTTGAGTGGCAGAACTCAACGCCGCGCTTAACCTCGACACCAGAGCGAAGAAATGGAAATATAAATTTAAGTAAATATTTCATCTCCACGAGAGGGGATCGAACCCACAACCAGTCGGTTTTGTAGTCACACCTCGTGCCGCTGCGCCACGACCGGCCTCATAAATATAATAAATAATAATAAAGATTTTACTAACTTTTCACATCCTCTAGACAAAATGCAGGCGTATAGTAACAGTAATGATCCGGAACCATCTTCTGACTGAAACTTAATAAAATAAAATTTTATAATAAATAAAAAAATATAAATTAATTTAAGCATAATATTTCTAAGAATAACAAATTGATATTCTAATCATTAATGTGGATTTTAATTATTGTTTAGGTTTAGCTCCATGTTATATCCGACACAAAACAGGGTAGGTAGACGAAACCTGGGGAACTTACTATTACTTACAACTCATATAAAAACTTACCAAATACAAGTACCTCTTCAGGAATATTTGTAGATCCTCCAAACTTTTAAACTCGAACAAATGCAGCTTGAAATAAATAGTGTATTTAGCTGTGAAAAAAAATCACTTTTATAATAATAATCGATAAAAAATTAGTACGTTTATTAATTTGGAACTCAATTTATTTTTGTGTAATTTAGTCTAGTTAATGCATATGGACCTTTTTAAGCTTTTCGCTGTATACCGAACTTAGCAGGGCAGATAGAGGGAACCCAGGAACCTAGTGTTAAGACAATTATGTCATATATAGCAGTTCCAGTAAAATATTTCAATGTTATTAACTAAACCCAATCTGAAGTTCAACAATGTGGAATTTAGTGCAACACGTGTATTGCCCTCAAAATTTGATAGTTTGACCTGATACGACAGAAATGTTAGGCGAAATTTGATAGCTGTTAGAATATAATGTAGGGAATAGTGATATCGATAAACATCACCTAATTGACTATCGAAATAAGGGTTTTTTAGCTTCAGCTTTCATATTAGGAAAGAAGGAACCTAAGAACCTAGTGTTAAGACACTCCATTGCCGCGTTCAATGGTGGACTCTATCTGTATTTAAAAATAATCAATTAATTTTCTCGAGTGGGAATCGAAGACACAACCTGTTGCGTTCACAGTCACCATCTCACACCTGCGCCATGACAAAAAATAAAAATAATTAATAATAAATTCGTCATTCAAGAAGTAATGTCTTAAAAGTCGAGGCCAGTCGTAGCGCAGTGGCACGAGGTGTGACTGCAGAACCGACTGGTTGTGGGTTCGATCCCCACTCGAGGAGATGAAATATTTACTTAAATTTATATTTCCATTTCTTCGCTCTGGTGTCGAGGTTAAGCGCAGCGTTGAGTTCTGCTACTCAACACGCAATTCCTCCAGAACTCGGGAGAAAATGGGCAACGGAGTGTCTTAACACTAGGTTCCCTCTGCCTACAGCTGTGTGCGGGATACAGCGTGAAACTGATGTCTTAGAATTATAATTTTTAACAAAAAAACGACTTTACTAGAGATACAGGATTCCATTAACAGAACTAAATCAAACTCTCATAAACTACCCTTAAATTGTAACCTTTCTAATAAAAAAAGAATAATCGAAATCGATTGGCGTGATTAACATACTTAATGAAGTTTAAGACGTATGTATATGATTTTCTTATGGATAACATTGTCAGAAATGGATTAAATAAAAATGGGTCGGGAAATATCAGGTTTGAGATAAAAATAATCAGCTTCAAGGTGTATCCCGCACACAGCAGGGTAGACAGAGGGAACCTATTGTTAAGACACTACACACACTTATCTACGAAATTTGGAGGCATTGCGTGTTGAGTTACGAAATTCAACTCCATGCTTTGCCTGGACACCTACAAGTTTAATAAAAAAAGAGAAAAAATTTAGGGTAATGACGACCAATTATCATTTAATGATCAAAGCCAACGACGCTGAAAATAACACTTTTAATTGAAATTGATTGAAATTAATTTGTTAGTAGATTTTTCTATCTTGGTAGAAAAAAATGTGTCACTAGGATTCTTAAATAAATAATGTAACAATATGATATATATTTGAAGAAGAAAAAGAATGTCTTTAAGGAGGTATTCACAAAAAGTGACAAAGTAAGCATTATCACCTATGAATGTCTAAGACAAAGGCTGGAATGTTTTAGACGACATTCCTTGGGAGTGCCTTTAGTAAACTTTACTTCATATGGGTGCAGTGAATGCAAGCGTATAAGATGATAAGAACATTATTATATAGACTTCAATTTACTTCATAAAGAATGTGGATAGTTTAGCGAAGTTTGTATCCCGCACATAGCAGGGTAGGCAAACAAAAACCAAGTGTTAATACACTCTTTTTCCACTTTGACACTTCCATTCCCCACTTTCCGCTGAATTCTGAGGGAAGTGCTTGTTGAGTGTCAGAACTCGCGCTTTGCCTTGTTAGAAGAGCTAGGAAATGAAAATATTAAATACTTCCTTTTCTCGAGTGGAAACTGAACCCACAACCTTATACGATCACAGCATTGTGCCTCTCCCCTGTCATTGATACTTATAATTAATTTTTAACAATTTTAAAACTTTATTCTCCGCTCAAGTAAGAAAAGTACTCATTGAAACCGTTCAGCAGGAACAGGTTCTAATCACGCTACGATCAATTTTCTATAAGATTTTTTTACATATTATAGTATAAACTTACCATCTCAGTAATCCCATCTTGATAATATGTAGAACTATGTTGCACATACACTTGACTAGTCGGTAAACCCACGGTTACTTTAACTTCCGGTTGATTATTGTAACCTCCACCGCAACGCCATACGACTTCACTGCACGCTCGCCACAGAGCTTCTTCTTGGCGTTCTTCATTGGGACGTAAGTAACTGAAATATGATAAGGTTTTTGAATATATTTTTTTTGATTCAGGTTGTATACTATGTTTCTAGTGGCTGATCTCAACGCTGATCGCAACGCTTTGTCTCATTTTTAAAACGAGGAAATGGAAATAGCTCATTACCCCGAGTGGGATTTGAATCGACAACCGTTGCGCTAACAGACAGTCGCTGTGCCAATTAGTCACAACGGCCTCAGGTTGCTTTGTTTATAAATTTATATAAGCTTCAATCTTTCTTTTTATAATATTAATGTCCTACTTTTCGAACAAGGTATGTTAGGTGCTGGTAGTGGTAAATACTGCTACTTATTGTACCAGTCGTGGCGCGGGTTCACAAGAGTACGACTGCAAACGCAACAGATTGTTAGTTCAAATCCCACTTGAGGAAATGAAAGAAATCTATTTTTTATTCCTCGCTTTGGTTACGAATCATCGCCATCCAACACGCAATGCCTCCAGAATTGGATGGAAAGTGGGGAAACTGAGTATTTTGACACTAGGTTCCCAGGTTCCCTTCGCCCACCATGAGATCTGCGGGATACATCGTGAAGCTAACAATAACATCTAAGACAAAATAAAACTTAAAATTAAAATATAAACTCAATTTTACTGCAAAAACATAATAAAATTCTGCTTAAACTGAGTGCCAAACGCTACCTACCACATTATGATATAAAGCATATTGGGCTTGATCGTGAAAACCGATACTAAACCAAATGGTGTTGTAAATTCGCGAAGTAAAGATGTAGCTGTGAATATTGACCCAGCCGTTTTATGCTTTAAAGTTCAATATTGAAATATTCATTCCCTTAAGGCCGTCGTGGCGTAGAAGCATATCGTTTGAGTGACAATATGATAGTTATGGGTTCGAATCTTAATTGAGGAATTATTTATTTTCTTTTTCTTTGTCTGGTAACAAAACACTCAGGCTTAATACAAGATTCCAGATACCTTCTGCCTACTCGGCTATGTGCGGGATATAGTAAGTTTAAATAAAAATAATTAAAAAAAGCCTGAAGCTTTTTATTATTTTATTAAATTTTATTAAATAAATTTGCGTTATATATTTTTGAACTTTCAACACAATAAATAAAAAGAGAAAAAAAAAAATTGCTCCAAGTTATCTCCGCTTAACCAAGTAGTGATAATTCAAACCCAAGACCCCGTTGTATTTATAGCTAGACGCTTTCCCACTGCGCCACAACGGCTTCACGGTCACAAATACAGATAAAATTGTATAAATTTATAATATAAATATAGATCAGTTTAAAACTTTGCCGGTTAGACCATAATGTTCAGCATTTTAGTAAAATATCGTCGTACCACATACTAGATTTATGCTAAAGCACGAGGTGTAGTCGAGAATTATGATCGGCATTTTGAAGCTATGTTACTTTCACGTGTCCGTGGCGTTGAATATTTTGTGAAGCGTTTTTTGCTATGGAAAATTATATTGGAATAACTTTAGAATTTTTTTTTGTTCGGTTTTTATGTATTTTTTTTACTCTTCCGTTGCTGAGTTAGGAGATTGTGCGGCGTAGAACGCTGTGACTTTTATAACTTAATGCTGAAACTATTTTATTCCTATGACGACGATCTTAGGGGCCCACTCAGAAAAATTTTTTTGTTTTATACTCCATGCAAACGAAGTTGCGGGTTGCAGGTTATTATACAGAAGTAGGTAGCTGTGGCAAGAGTTCTTTTATTAATGTTATTATTTTTAGAATATTTTAATAAATATATTTCCTTTAATATATATCTATTATAAATATAAGTATGTATAGTAATTTAATTAAATTTTTATACGTTTTCTAAATAAGAAACTTACCTATCCGGTGGTTCAACTGATTTATTATCTTTTGTCATGGGCCTGGAATCGAACAGCAACCACTTAATAATATGCGCCTGGAGTGCAGACAGAAGAGATCTGGTGCCGTTTCTGGGAGCAGCGAGACCGTATCCCAAAGATTGATCTGAAGGCCTCATTGCGAGGGGAGTGTGAATCCATTCTCCTCGGGGAGGGCAAGAAGACGTGCCAAACGCTGTTACACGTAGTTCCTGTAGCAATCGGAGAATAATATTTTATTTTTAACTGCAATAATATTTTTTTAAACTAGCTTCAGTTAGCCTGAGATATTTGAACCTAGTCAATCCGTTACCCTCTTTCTGCGGAATTCTGGTGGCATTGCGTGTTGAGTGGCGGAGCTCTACGTCGATATATATCATATTATGATACTTATTTATATTAAAAAAATATTACTTTTCAACTTTCGTTTTATGCAAAATGTCTTTATTTAAAAGCTACCGTTAATGCCAAATAAAAATTTTAAAACGTATGGTTTATGATATTTCATGTTCAAATGTCACACGACATCAATTTTTTAAAATTCAAACATATTAGAGTTTCCAATTTCAATACATTTGTTGAGAACTAAATTTATTTTATTTATATATTGCAAAAATATGAGGTAGCTTTTAAACTTTCAATATCTTTTGTGTTTTACTTGGTGGGATAGAAATGTTATTGATAAAGACGTTACATATTCGGCAACAAAGCCCACCGCAATTTATTTAGGAAAATTAAATCAAAATTAAATTATGATTTCATAGGAAAATTATTTTTTATTAACTTCACGCTGTATTCAGCACCTGAGAACCTAGTATTAAGACACTCCGTTCCCATTAAGACACTTCCGTCGCCCACTTTCCCTCGAATTCTTTGAAGTCATTTAAAGAGCGAGGAAATGTATTATTAATTAAAAAAGTAATGTATTATTAAGTAAAACAATTGTATTATTTTATGCTTATACCCTTCCGCCACAACCGACCCTGACTTACAAAATAAATACAAATATTGGAATATTACTTAACCAAGTGAGATGTAAATATACCATCATCATTAACAATCGGGATGCTGATTGCAAGATTGCAAGAATTGTACCCAGTAGTTTAGAGATATATAGAAATATAACACTCACGATCGCTAACTCCTCTGATATGGGCTTACCGCCTATCACCGCCGGTCTTGCACCTGGTTGACGGTTCCTGGCGTACAGCACACGTTCTGGAAGCAAAAAACTAAACTAAAAACTCGAAACGAATTATTTCTTAGAGAATTATATTGATTAAGATGAATTTAAAGGTAGCTGCAGATCTTGATACCCTTATCTGTGTAGTAAGTGGTATGAAAAATTATACCAAACTAATAATATCTAATTTTGGCTTCATGAAAAATATGAACCATTTTGTCATAAAAAATTTTTACTTAAACAGTCACAGTAAAATTAGTTTATCATTTTAAGAGATATAATATCACAGACAAATATATGACCAACAACACTTAGTTTTCATCATGACTTAAAAAAATATAAATTCATATTGTCTATCTGCCAATTATAACATTTTGTTAAACATATTTGCCATAAATATTTCCTTTATAAAAAAAATATGCACCATACATTTCTTCTTGCGATGTACCTAATGCGTGTTTTCTAATCATTTTTAAAACTAATTATTTGTCAGCTATTTTACATGATTTAGAATATATTTTTTTAAACTAAAATATTATTTGGCAAAAAAACTTAAATTTAGAAATGAACTTAGTGTATCATTTATAAATTAATTAAAGTATCGGTCGTAGAGCAGTGCCTAGCGGAAGTCTATACCACTATGCCTTCGAATGCTTATTGAAAGTAGGTGATAGAAAATAGATTTCAAGTGAAATCGTAGCAAATGTGAAATGCGAAGCTTCTATGGTAATTGCATTCGTGTCACGGTATAATAACGATATGTGGGTATTGTTCGAAGGTATTAAATGAGGCATGAATGTATATAGACGTTACTGCGGTACGGTTGAGAATGGTTTGATTAAACACGCAGTTGTTGTGAGTTCGGTGTTTATTGAGATATGTTTTTAAATGTTTTTTTTTAGTTTCACGCTGTATCCCGTATACAGTAGGTTAGGAAAAGGAACCTGGGGTTAGGACACTCCGTTCGCCACGCTCCGCCCAATTTTTGAGACATTGTGTGTTGAGTGAAGAAAGTGAAGCCCTCGGTATGTCTTATTACCAGAGTGTAAATAATTTATTTCATCGAACGGGAATCGAACTAACAATCGTCTTGCTCTCAGTCAAACACTGTACTACACCACAGTGGCTTAGGAGACCGTTATGTTCTTGGATGTTTATATTTTAAAAATATATATTTTAAGTCTTGGTGGTTAGTGGAAAAGTGCAAGTAAAATGCCTTGACTGTGATTCGTTAAAATAAACTTAACCCTTTTAAATGGATAAGTTGAATAAACATTTTTTTAGCGTCACGTTGTATCCCGAACACAGCACGGTAGGCCTTTGCCGTGCGGGATTAAGAACCTAGTGTTAAGACACTCCGTTCCAAATTTTTACCGAATTCTATAGACATTACATGTAAATTATGAATATAAAATATTTAATTTCCTCGAGTGTGAATTGAACCCACAACTTGTCGTTTACATACGCATTTTGTATCCCTGCATCACGACTGGCCTCATTTTATGTTTGTAAATAAAAAATGTAATATCTTGATTGGATGTCTACAAAGTAAATTTATAAGACTTATTTACTGATGATTAATTGAATTTTTGCTTGATAATATATAGATTCTGGCATTAAGTTCCGACCAAGATGAATATTTGTGTGATAAAATAAATAAATCAGCTTCACGCTGTATCCCGCACACAGCAGGGTAGGCAGAGGGAGCCTCGTGTTAAGATACTCCGTTCCCCACTTTCTGCCCAATCTGGAGGTATTGCGTGTTGAGTGGCAGAACTCAACGCCGCGCTTGTCCTCGATACCAGAGCGAAGAAATGGAAATATAAATTTAAGTAAATATTTCATCTCCTCGAGTAGGGATCGAACCCACAACCAGTCGGTTTTACAGTCACACTTTGTGCCCCTGCGCCACGACTGGTCTCATTATTTGTGTGACATAAAATGATTTTTAGAAAATATTTGTAATGTATAGAAAAAAGACGTGCACTTGTAATTAATAAAAAGTACTTAACTAATTAATTTCTTTCCACAAAGTATTACAATACATTGTTGTATTTTTTGTTACATTGACAAAAGATTATTAATTAAAAACAATATTTCATAGCTTGACACTGTATTTCTCACAAAGCAGTGCGGCTTTACTTAAGCTTTACTTTTAATGTTTTGATTTTCAAAATAATAAATATATGGTAGAAAACCACCATGACGTTTCCCACTTTCCATCAAATTCTAGAGGCACTGTGTATTGAGTGGTAGAACACAGTAACAGAACAACAAAAAAAAATATTGGAAATATTTATAATTAAGTATTTAAAATTCCCTCAAGTAGCAATCGAACCCAAAACGATCACATTTACAGTCGTACGCCTGTGCCTTTGCGTCATTTCTACCTCTATAAATAAATTAATGTAAATTATAATATAAATACCTTCATGCATTATACTCTCGTTCCTAAGAATTATTATAAAATATATAAAATTTTCTTATAATACCAACACCTAAGTCTTATATTTGGGCACGTCACACCTAACTCGATCGTTGATATTAAATAGAAATGGAATGTATAGGGAACATTTTGGTGCATACTCGTATATACTATGTAACTTTTGTTTTATTGCTTTCCTATGAATTTAAAGTTTTGATGTGCGAAATAAATTTTTAGGAGGAATTCCTTGTTACTATTTTGCTAGTATTTCGTCATACGATCGTCGTGGTGTAGTGCTACTACATCTGACTGTAAATGTAGCAGTTGTGAGTTCGATTCCTACTAGGAAAAATAATTCAATTCTTCGTTCTGATAACAATATAAAACAAGGCACTGAACAACGCCTTTTTGGGAAAATTATCATTATAACTTTTTTGTCTGTTTGTAGCTTTGTCTGTGCATTTGTGCACGTTGATTTCTGAGACGCCTTAGCCGATTTAAGTGCAATTTGTCATTATTGTATTTCGGCAAGATTTTCTTATTTTTTTTTTGTTTATTTTACTATAATCTATTCATAAATTAAAAAAAAGTAATATCACTATAGAATATTTGGTCCGACTAAATTACTATTATATAAATAATAATAAATTATAAAATAAATTTACTGAAATTTTTGTTTTCAATGTATACTATTTTAAAAAATATATCTAATTCTTAAAATAATAATATATTAATAACATAAAATTTATTCAAAATATCGAATAAATCATTATAAACTTACAGCGGACGAAGCCGCCAGCGGGTTTCTAGTATCTATTATAATATAACTAAATTGACCTTAAAGTCAGCTAAGCCGCTTAACAAGTGAAAACAATTACAGCGAAGTAGAAGAGTTTATTAAAACGCAATATCAATTACAAGCTAATTTCACAAGAAAATTGTGCATCGCCTTGTATATTGATGTTTTACCACGTAGTGCCCTTGTGGAAAATGAATGTTTTATTTTTAGAACTAAACGCAACCCTCTATAAAGTGCTTTACAGCGTATCAAGTTTTTATAATTTTATATATATTTTTGAGGCCAGTCATGGCGTAGCGGCACGAGGTGTGACTGTAAAACCGACTGGTTGTGGGTTCGATCTCAAATCGAGGAGATGAAATATTTACTTAAATTTATATTTTCATTTCTTCGCTCTGGTGTCGAGGTTAAGCGCGGCGTTGAGTTCTGCCACTCAACACGCGATGCCTCCAGAATTCGGCAGAAAGTGGGGAACGGAGTGTCCTAACACTAGATTCCCTCTGTCTACCCTGCTGTGTGCGGGATACAGCGTAAAGCTGATTTATGATTTGATTTATAATTTTATATATACTTTTAAGGCCGTTGTAGGTTCGATTGCAACACAGAGGGAAGAATTATTTTTGCTTAAGACGGAGGAAACCTAGTGTCAATACACTCCATTTCTCACTTTCCGCTTAATTTTACAGGTATAGCATGTTGATTAGCGGAACTCAGCGCCACGTTTTGTCTTGTCACCAGAGCGAGAAAATGAAAATTATGAATTTCCAGAATGGAGATCGAATCTGCAACTATCTCGTTTGCAGTCTCACTACGATGCCCTAAATCCAATGGAACCTATTGTTAAGACACTCCATTTTTATTAAGACTATTCCGTTCAGTAAATATTGCGCTTTGCTTCGTTATCGGAGCGAGAAAAATGAAAATATGAAATGTTTTATTTCACCAGTAGAAATCGAATCCACAACCAGTTACCCCCATACCACGGCTGGCCCCAAATAAATCAAAATGTATAAATAAATTATCAACGTACCAGCCCCAAATGCTCTACTATCAGTAAAAGCTAGATTAATCCTTTGAGCTATTTACAGCTAATTTCACTGGCAAGTGATAAGGAAAATGAGGTGTTATCTAACAGTTGGTGTAACGTTTTGTGTTTTGAAATTTGATTTAGATTTAAGTTTTATTTTAACTTTTTTAAAGTGTTATTCCACACTTAGGAAAGAAAAATACTTATTTAGAAAATGTATAAAAATTTGGACGTATCGGGACTTGAATCCGCGCCTCCTGGAAACCAACCAGGATCTGGTCCTAACCGCTACGGTTGAGGATTCGATTCCAACTCATTTAGTTGGTCTAATGTGTGGCGTTAAGTTCCGCTACTCAATAAGAAATACCACGAAAATTGGGTGGAAAGTGGTAAATGCAGTGAATTGATCTTGACTTCCACATTTTACTCTTATATAATTCAGATTAAGCATGAAGATAAATTTAAAAAATGTATGTCTTAACGTTAGTAGTTTATTTTAATAAGGAATAATCATACAAGAGAAGTAATGTTGAGTGAATATTTTTAAGTTCCATTTTTTTATACCTATCTACTCTAGTTCCTGATAATACATTACGAATTTAGACCTTGAAAATAAATAATTGTCTACATATAATTTTTTTGTTAGTTAGTTGTTCCGTGAGAAGCGAATAACAAACAGACAGACAAAAAATGGATTTTTTTTTGGCTTTTTTGGCTTCTGTTACTGAGTAAGTAACAGTTACTTACATAAAGACCCTTAGAAGTGTTATTTTAACTTGTATTCAATGTACTGACGTCCCAGCGTTTTTATTACATTTACACATTCTAATCTCGTTTTAAATATTTGGTTTGAATACATAAAGATTTCGTTTTTATACGTTTTGATTTGTGTTATTCAAATTTTATTATGCGTTTATTTGCGTATGTGTTTATTATGGGTCCTATCTCATTTGGTGGGATTGACTTATTATCAAATTAAGGAAAATATTTAATTATCGCTGTAGTAGACAAAGCAGAGCGTTCAGGTCCGTCACTCAATATGGAATATCTCAAAAATGGTTTTATGAACATATGAATGTCTTAAAAATATTTTCCCTCTACCAATGCTATATGCGGGAATTGACATAATTCTTAATTTTTTAATTGCATTGACTTGACTTTTTTCACTGCAGTATCTTGAGGAAAATTTTCTTGATAGATATGTCGACAGATTATCAGACAGACGGAAAGATATATAGACAAACGAACAACAAAATTATTAAATAAGATATCTGATTTTTTCTGTTGAAGTATTAAAAAAAACATATTTAAAAGTACAGCAGAGTTTTATTCAAGCATCAATTCAAGCGAATTTCCCGCTTCCAGTTAGCGAATGTAAAAAATAAAAGTTAAAAGATAAAAAAGCCAAAAAATATTTTAGAAGCCGAAAAATAAATTTTATCCGTAGAATCGTTGACTATATATTTTTAACCATAACTTATATCGGCTATATATCTATAAAATAAAAATGCGTATAAATAAATTCTATCCAATTTTGAAAGACAAGGTATTTGATATGACACAATATATTTTTTTATTCCTTTTCGTCCTTTTTTAAAAACAGAGACCATCGTGGCACAGGGGCACACGAGTAAAACTGTAATCGCGACGGTTATAGATTCCATTCTTACTCGAGGGAATTAAATATTTAATATTTTTATTTCCTCGCTCGGGTAATGAGATCTACTCAACGCAATTCCTCAAGAATTGAACGAAGTGTCTTAATACTAACTTCTCAAGATCCCTTTGCCTATCCTGTTTTGTGTGGAGTACAGAGTGAAGCTACAAAAAAATGTTTGTTTTACTATTTTCACGCAATGCGACTATGTCTGATTATAAACACGACAGTTGCGGGTTTGCCCAAATTTAAACAGCATATTGTATCTTGCTTACAGAAAAGTAGGCAAGAAGAGCCTATTACTGCAAGCTGAAACTGAAATTTGACTCTTTCCACTTTTCGTTGAAATCTCGGAGCTTTGTGTGTTTAGTGGCAGAACTTAACTCCGCGTTTTTCCTCGTTAACAGAGCGAAAAAATGGAAATATAAAATATTTACACTATCCCTGCACTATGACGGCCTGTATAATAAATGGTCAATAAAAATTTTACATGTAATCTAATTTAAAAATGCTTCAAATAAACATTTAAAAAACATTTTACAGCTTAAATTGTTTCACAACTTTGGAATTTCTTATATTGGCCAATAGTGAAACTATTGTACGCATAGAACTATTAAAACTTCTAAACTTTATGCTCTGATTAATTACTATAAGTTTGTATCTACAACTTGATTCATTCTATACTATTCAATAAACCGTTTGGTGTAGTGGTTTAACTACGACGCTTAAGAGAGAAATAAATGTTACCTTAAAGATTAATTTAAAAACTTAAATTAAAAGAAAATTAAACTTAAATTAAAAGATTTTTTCTAGCTTACGCTAAATAGTAAGTAGGATAGGATGAGAACAATGAGAACCTCTTTGTTAAATTCATGTGACATTGCGTGTTAAGTGGTTGAACTCACCTACCGGAGTAATGGGACGAAAACTGCGGTAATATAACATTGTAAGAAAAAAATGTAATTAGATATATAATAATAATAATAATTAATAAAGTGACGTTATATAACACCGATACAATAAACTTTTCTTAACAATTTTTGTCATAAAATAAAATTATTTTTTTCATCTTTTTTTTTGAAAAGGTAGAAAATGTATTATAATTTTGGTGTGCTTAGAGTTAGAGTTTATCAAAGTACAGCGTTAAATTCCGCCACTCAACAGCAATCATCTCAAAAATCCATAAAGTTAGAGAAGAAAATTTTTATGTTTAAATTAAACAAAAATACTGACCTTTGGGCTTCCATTCAAAGGTATCGTCGTCCATTATAAAATATGTTATTATATCTTAAATACAAATACTAATCAAGTTTCGAGATAATAGCCATATTTAGACAATAACATTTAAATTTAAGTTTAGAATGCGAGGTGCGAACTACCTTTCCAGGGTCCAATTACAAACTAAACCGATGACTTAACTTTAGCGATTTTAAGAAGTGTACTGTAAGTCATAGGCTGTAGCGATTATAAATATTATAAATAATTTATAACCACGTTCCTGCATATAAAAAGGCAGGAAACCCTGTGCCAAGACACTCCACATCTTGCTTTCTATGAAATTTTCGAGACATAGCGTGTTAAATGGCAGAACTCATCGTCGCAATTCATCTTATTACCAATGAGGAAAGGCCAATAACTTATCCTCTGAAGGGAAATAAAACCTACAATTATCTCGCTAATAGTCAGGTGTGGCGCTGTGCCACTATGAAAACAAGGTTACATAATAAATGTAATACAATTCCAAAGATCAGTACTGTTTGCCAATAAGATATGGGTTCCAATTTTACTAGAAGATATGCTTACCAAATAAATAAAGAACAAAGTTGATTGCAATTATTTCTTATGAAAGTATTGTAATATTATTTTAAGACTGTTTATAACTTTAAACAAATAATAATGTGAAAGACACCAAAAAATTTTTAGGTTTATTTTTTTTATTATACCAAATAAATATAACAATTATATTGTGCTTTGATCATTTTCTTTACTGTTATCTTATGTCCAGTGTTCACCTTTTTTAGGGTTCACCAGTTGGTCAACCCGAGACTAAGTCCTAGCTTACTATAAAGAACTGACGACAAGGGTCTCAAAGAAATCTTTTTGTTTTGATACCTATTATGTACCGAGATTTAAGCTGGGCCTAAAAATGTTATGTTTTATTTAAAACAATAATAATGTTGGATGTTTATGTAAAGTGTGATTTACTTAGTTATATGTAATATAATGTAATTAGTAATAATAAATTAATTTCTCAATAATTCTTATTTAGAAAACGTATAAAAAATTTTGAATGTAGCAGGACTCGAACTCGCGCCTCCTGGAAACCGACCAGGCAGCCCACGCTGTGATATAAATAAGTTACAACTTATTTATATTGTCAAAATCGCTCTACAGAAATGCTAACAACATAAATAAATTGTAACAAGCGTATAAAAATTTCGACGTAGCTTAATGAGAACGTATGGCTCGAGCGCGGGTTCGAGTCGCTACGTTCAAATTTTTATACGTTTTATAAATAAGTATTTTTCTTTCCTAAGTGTGGAATAACACTTTTAAAATGTCAAAAAAATATTCTCAATAGTTTTTAGATCTGGAGTGTCATAGTAATAGGTTCCTAAGCTCCTTTTTTTATCCTGCTATATGTGGGCTATATATAGCTTGAAGCTAAAAAAATAAATAGTTTTGTGAACAATGGACTAAAAATACATTAAAAGATTTTATTTATAATTTTTTTTTTAATATTCTTATAATTGTAATATACTTACAATAATAATATATTTACAATGTTATTTAAAAAGCATTCAGTAATATAGTAAATAAAAAAAAAAACATCTTAACACTCTTTGACGCCCAGCAGAAAGGTTAGAGGTGCTAAGACAAATGACTCCACATTTTTCCACCAATTTTCAAAACATATCTTGGCATAACTCAGCGCCGCATTTTGTCTTATTGTTTAAGTTAATATTAATACTCTTTTGTTCCCAGGTGCACGAGTTTGAATCCCGTTACGTTTAAATCTTTATATTTCATCTAGAAAAAAAAACTATGTTATTCCTAGTAGTAAATTCTATCTTTTCAGGCTACCTAAATCAATGAAAAGTGAAAAAAATAGTGCCAAATCACTGTTACCTATTCACCCCACAAAATACATGAAAATCACATAATAATAAAAAAAACAACCCATAATCCTTATCCACAATCGTTCCGGCTATCGGTAAAAAATAAAACACCGTACAATTGTTGTTTATGAAACGCTCTAAGCGCGTTATAGCTTTGTGTTTACGACGTGAGAATTCAATTGCGCTGTTAAAATGATGGAAGAGTTAAAACCGTGGATTTATGTAAGTAAATATTAATATATAATTTTATTTTGTTATTTTTTGATTTTGTAGCGTGGAAGTAAATTTTGTTTGTTTTGTTATAGCTTCACGCTGTTTTCCGTATATAGCAGGTTAGGCAGAGGAAACTTAGGAACCTAGTGTTAAGATACTCTGTGCCGTGAAGATACTTCCGTTTCTCATTTTTTGCCGAATTTTGAAGGTATTGCGTAGTGAATAGTGGAACTCAACACTGCGCTTTGGCTTGTTACCAGAACAAGGAAATAAAAATATTTAATATTTAATTGTGGAAGTAGATGCTTTTTGCATTTACGGGTGGCAAATAGAATCTACAACCTTTGTGATTACAATCAGATGATGTGCTGCTACACCATAACAAACTTAAAACATTTCGTTACTTATATAAATATGTTGATGATCTTTTTTGGAATTTAATTAATATTTAATTATGAATATTGAGAAATCACTTTCTTTTGCATTTTTAACATACTTTCAAAAATAGTCATGTAATGTCATATTTTATCTAAATAATATAATTTAGAAAAAATATATTACGTAGAATTAAAAAATCGAGCTATAATAGTTAAGTAAATATAGAGTGGAAAATGTTTACAAAGCGAAACTGAGTGTGATAAATTTTTCAACAATTCTAATTCACAATATATCAAATTTGTAAAGCTAACAATAAATATGTTCATTTAAAAATCCAGGTCAATTCAAATATTCAGGTAATTTTTAGGCAGTAGTGGCGCAGGGTTACAGACGTCTCGTTAACATCGCGTTCTGGGTTCGATTCCAACTCGCTAACGAGGCAAATCGTGGCATTGACTTCCGTCGCTTAACAAAATACCTCAAGATTTCCGCCAAAAATGGAGGACAAAAAGCGTTTATTTCTTGTACCACACACCAAAGATATAGCGCTCTCTATCAAACTAATCGGCGTGATAAGCAACGTGTAACGTGTTCGTTTTGTTTCAACTCTCCTTTGTAATTGCATGTGCATTTCTGTCTATACCCGGTATTATGCTCCTACCCTATGGTAAGGAGCATAATACCGGGTATAGACAGATGGGTATCCCTCTATAGGTCTCTATACCGTCACCAGGTATTATTGAAGGCCGAGCTGAAATAACTATCTGATATTCTGATATTATCTACCGTTTTAGGGGTAAAGATATTTTACGAAGTTATAAGGGCCCATCCAAACACGGGCTATAACTTGTGAAATTTATTTTTAAGGCTAGCTTCGCTCGTGCAAAGCTGAGTCTACTTGGTTTAGCTATAAAAATGTTGGAATTTAAGATTTGCATCTTCCCGCACCTAAGCCCAATTGTTAGACATCCTGTCAGAATTTAATTTTGGTTGGGCTATAAATAAAACTTCTTTTTGCTACTAATTGACATAAAACGCACAGCCAAATCTACTCTGCATAAAAATATGAAATTTAGCATGTCGATTCCTTGGGTAATGTTGGAGAGAATTGAAAGAAAATTCCTATGGGATGGTCAACGCAAACAAGGTTATGGTCTATGATTTTTATGGGAATATCTCTGTATTCGAAACATTGCATTTTGAGTAGCGAAAATCGACGTCGTGTTTTATTTTACTACAGCGGGAAAATGATAAATAATAATTCAATTCCCCAAATGGGGATCAAGCACACAATCATCGTTGCCAGATGCCGACCAACTATGACCTCAATATAATTTAAAATTTTTACCATTTTTAAGTGTTAATCCACACTTAGGAAAGGAAAATACTTATTTAGAGAATGTGTAAAAATTTGAACGTAGCGGGACTCGATCCCGCGCCTACTAGAATCAGACCAGGCGCTCTGACCACTAAGCCATACGTTCACGAATTATATAGCCAATCCCTTTATAACATAACATAGAATTATACTTGGTTGGTTTGCAAACCCCTATGGTATTATTGTAAGGAGAGCTACAAAAATATTACACACATGTAAAATGATCCCTGCGTTCGACTTATATACATATGTGTATATGTTATGTATTAGTTTATACTTTTTTAAAAACTATATATTGTGACAAGCGATAGCGACAGGTTGCGGGTTATATTTCCACTTGAGGAAATGAAATATTTACTATTTTCAGGGAAAAGTGTCTTAATAATTTTTGCTTTGTATAATATACAGCATGAAGCTAAAAAAATATACTAACACTCCTGAATGAAAATTGAATCTTTTTAATTCAACACATTGAATTATTTTCAATTTCACATACTGGTAGTCGGACGGTAAACGGAGAGCAGAGACTTTTTACGTGTTGTCTTGACATAAGGTTCTCTGTGGCTTACTTATTTGCTATATGCGGGATAACACATGGCGTGCAAAGACAACATAGAAGTATAATTATTAAATTTGTAGGGATTGACATCAATAGACATATAATATAATAGACATTCATTCTTGAAATATAAAAATAAATATTTTGTATGAAATACAATACAATACTGAATATATAATATATTATTATATTTTTTACTTTTTTTAATATTTTTGTATATTATTAATTATGAGTGTTTAATAATATATTTGAAGCCGTCATGGCGCAGTGGAACAGCATGTGACTGTAAACGCAATGGTTGTTAGGTCGATCCTACTCAGGAATATATATTTAATTTATTTTAATTTCACCGTTCTGGTAGACGAAGTGTAGCATTAAATCTAACACGTAATGTGTTTAAGATTCGAGACCGAAACGTCTTTACATTAGGTTCCATTTACTTACCCCGCTATGTGGGAAGAAATATGAAGTTGTTTTTGAAGTATTAACTTTTGTACTTACCATCAGACATTTTCTCAAGGTCAGGCGAAAGCAACAGGAATCTCTTGTCAATCTCACCGCTTTTCTCTGATTCTTTTTTCACTGATTTCATTGCTTCATAATTCATACTGTTCTTAGATACCGGCATTTTGTTATACACAAGAAATTTTGTTAGCTGATCCATTTTTAGCTAAATGATGTATTTACAGCGAATCCAAGGCGATATGGTGTGAAGATGGATTTTGCTCAACAAATTTGGCCTATATATCTAAACCTACCGTGTAAACTCTAAATGATTTTTCAGATCAATAGCCATTTACTACTGTTTCGTGCAAATACTTTGTGTCAGTCGATTTGGTAAATTTAAACAAACCCTATAAAGATAAAACAACGTACAGGTGCGAGGTGTGGAAATGGCGGAATAATTCTGTGTACGCCAACACAATGTGGCACAAAATGCTTATGCAAATTACAATTTGCGTTATACATATACTGGTAGTATGGTAGCCTTGTTTAAACATTCATTGATATAGATATAGATAGCGTTTTAGGGTAAAAATTTATTTTTGATTTGTGATGAACTAATGGACTTGGAAACAAATTGGGAGTTTCCTAAAGAGATTTATAGAATTAGATTGATTGTGAAAATTTGTGTAGTAAATTTTTTAGCCTTCTTCGATAAGTTAAATAAAGTAGTTGTATTTTTTTGAGGCTAAAGTCAAAAAATAATGTATATAGTTTTGGTTTGGCTAAGCAGAATTATTACCGATTGAAAGATTTTTTGGAGGAATTTTAAAGTATAAATATTTTCCCATTGATATTATTTTGTCTAAGACTAGTTGTTCTTGGCACGAGTCTATTTGAAATGTCTCAAAATAAATAGAAACATAGAAAAAAATTACATATGGTTCATTCACCTCTGCTTATACTACAATACGCAAACTTCGTAAAAAAAATATATAATTCAATAACCTTCGACTCTACCAAGCTATTAATTTTTTAATGTTACTTCTCGGCCAAATCTTGATAATTCTATCTTTTTTACGACAAAAATATTTCCAATCAAATCAATTTCACGCTGTATCCAGCACACAGCAGGGTAGGCAGAGTGAACCTAGTGTTAAGACACTCCGTTTCCCACTTTCTGCCGAATTCTGGAGACATTACGTGTTGAGTGGCAGAACTCAACGCCGCGCTTAGCCTCGACACCAGAGCGAAGAAATGGAAAGATATATTTAAGTAAATATTTCATCTCCTCGAATGGGGATCGAACCCACAACCAGTCGATTTTACAGTCACACTTCGTGCCGCTGCGCCACGACTGGCCTCTATTTCCAATCATATATTTATACATCAACATATATTGATATAAATATACTGAACAGTAATAATGTAGACGTATAATAAACATAATAAATGACTCCAGCCTGTTTCCCCCAAACTAAATCCAAATCATAAGCGAAACGAATACAATCCCAAGCAATCTTACAGCAAAATGTACTGTTGATGTAAGTTATTTATTTGGTCATGGGATAATACAAGGATATGCCATAATCGCATCTATTTAGACCCTTCGTGGCTACAAGGAAAAATTCTATCGAGTGACGTCCAATTTTAGGCGCAATTTCTTATCTTTCTGCCCTTTTTTTTACGTATAAATTAGCGCTATTTGTTTGTTTTGCCGTTGTTTTTATTTTGTGAAACTGAGTTTTCATGTTTATTTACAGATGGTTTGCAGGTTCGATTTTATACAAGCGTATTTAAATGTATAATGTTTTCTTTAATTCCTTTTATTCGTTTGTCGTTGTTCAACAGCACAGTTTGACTAAAAATACGATGGTCGAACCAACGTTCGATTCCCACTCAATATTACAAAGCGAGGAACGCTCTAGTAACAAGGCCAAGCGCGACGTACAGTTCCGCCACTCGACCGCAACGTCTCAAAAAATAATACAGGAAATGGTGAACAGAGTATTTTAACACTCTTTTTACCTATTCTCTTCCAAATTCGGAAATTTTATAACATAAAACTAAACTTAACTAAACTAGCTTCACGCTTTATCCCTAGCGGGATAGTCAGAGAGAGCGGAGCGCCAAACGCTACGGTTATTTTATAACATACTAGTTAGTATTCACGTATCTTAATATGACTTTAGATGTGCCGACTGAGCATCATGGTTGTTGATTTAATTTCTACTCTATTCAATATAAATAAATAAAACATTGATATTTAAAAGATTTTTATGCAATATATGACTTAACACTAGGTTCCCGGGTTCTGTCTAATATATATATATATATATATATATATATATATATATATATATATATATATATATTAGACAGAACCCGGGAACCTAGTGTTAAGTCATATATTGCATAAAAATCTTTTAAATATCAATGTTTTATTTATTTATATTGAATAGAGTAGAAATTAAATCAACAACCATGATGCTCAGTCGGCACATCTAAAGTCATATTAAGATACGTGAATACTAACTAGTATGTTATAAAATAACCGTAGCGTTTGGCGCTCCGCTCTCTCTGACTATCCCGCTAGGGATAAAGCGTGAAGCTAGTTTAGTTAAGTTTAGTTTTATGTTATAAAATTTCCGAATTTGGAAGAGAATAGGTAAAAAGAGTGTTAAAATACTCTGTTCACCATTTCCTGTATTATTTTTTGAGACGTTGCGGTCGAGTGGCGGAACTGTACGTCGCGCTTGGCCTTGTTACTAGAGCGTTCCTCGCTTTGTAATATTGAGTGGGAATCGAACGTTGGTTCGACCATCGTATTTTTAGTCAAACTGTGCTGTTGAACAACGACAAACGAATAAAAGGAATTAAAGAAAACATTATACATTTAAATACGCTTGTATAAAATCGAACCTGCAAACCATCTGTAAATAAACATGAAAACTCAGTTTCACAAAATAAAAACAACGGCAAAACAAACAAATAGCGCTAATTTATACGTAAAAAAAAGGGCAGAAAGATAAGAAATTGCGCCTAAAATTGGACGTCACTCGATAGAATTTTTCCTTGTAGCCACGAAGGGTCTAAATAGATGCGATTATGGCATATCCTTGTATTATCCCATGACCAAATAAATAACTTACATCAACAGTACATTTTGCTGTAAGATTGCTTGGGATTGTATTCGTTTCGCTTATGATTTGGATTTAGTTTGGGGGAAACAGGCTGGAGTCATTTATTATGTTTATTATACGTCTACATTATTACTGTTCAGTATATTTATATCAATATATGTTGATGTATAAATATATGATTGGAAATAGAGGCCAGTCGTGGCGCAGCGGCACGAAGTGTGACTGTAAAATCGACTGGTTGTGGGTTCGATCCCCATTCGAGGAGATGAAATATTTACTTAAATATATCTTTCCATTTCTTCGCTCTGGTGTCGAGGCTAAGCGCGGCGTTGAGTTCTGCCACTCAACACGTAATGTCTCCAGAATTCGGCAGAAAGTGGGAAACGGAGTGTCTTAACACTAGGTTCACTCTGCCTACCCTGCTGTGTGCTGGATACAGCGTGAAATTGATTTGATTGGAAATATTTTTGTCGTAAAAAAGATAGAATTATCAAGATTTGGCCGAGAAGTAACATTAAAAAATTAATAGCTTGGTAGAGTCGAAGGTTATTGAATTATATATTTTTTTTACGAAGTTTGCGTATTGTAGTATAAGCAGAGGTGAATGAACCATATGTAATTTTTTTCTATGTTTCTATTTATTTTGAGACATTTCAAATAGACTCGTGCCAAGAACAACTAGTCTTAGACAAAATAATATCAATGGGAAAATATTTATACTTTAAAATTCCTCCAAAAAATCTTTCAATCGGTAATAATTCTGCTTAGCCAAACCAAAACTATATACATTATTTTTTGACTTTAGCCTCAAAAAAATACAACTACTTTATTTAACTTATCGAAGAAGGCTAAAAAATTTACTACACAAATTTTCACAATCAATCTAATTCTATAAATCTCTTTAGGAAACTCCCAATTTGTTTCCAAGTCCATTAGTTCATCACAAATCAAAAATAAATTTTTACCCTAAAACGCTATCTATATCTATATCAATGAATGTTTAAACAAGGCTACCATACTACCAGTATATGTATAACGCAAATTGTAATTTGCATAAGCATTTTGTGCCACATTGTGTTGGCGTACACAGAATTATTCCGCCATTTCCACACCTCGCACCTGTACGTTGTTTTATCTTTATAGGGTTTGTTTAAATTTACCAAATCGACTGACACAAAGTATTTGCACGAAACAGTAGTAAATGGCTATTGATCTGAAAAATCATTTAGAGTTTACACGGTAGGTTTAGATATATAGGCCAAATTTGTTGAGCAAAATCCATCTTCACACCATATCGCCTTGGATTCGCTGTAAATACATCATTTAGCTAAAAATGGATCAGCTAACAAAATTTCTTGTGTATAACAAAATGCCGGTATCTAAGAACAGTATGAATTATGAAGCAATGAAATCAGTGAAAAAAGAATCAGAGAAAAGCGGTGAGATTGACAAGAGATTCCTGTTGCTTTCGCCTGACCTTGAGAAAATGTCTGATGGTAAGTACAAAAGTTAATACTTCAAAAACAACTTCATATTTCTTCCCACATAGCGGGGTAAGTAAATGGAACCTAATGTAAAGACGTTTCGGTCTCGAATCTTAAACACATTACGTGTTAGATTTAATGCTACACTTCGTCTACCAGAACGGTGAAATTAAAATAAATTAAATATATATTCCTGAGTAGGATCGACCTAACAACCATTGCGTTTACAGTCACATGCTGTTCCACTGCGCCATGACGGCTTCAAATATATTATTAAACACTCATAATTAATAATATACAAAAATATTAAAAAAAGTAAAAAATATAATAATATATTATATATTCAGTATTGTATTGTATTTCATACAAAATATTTATTTTTATATTTCAAGAATGAATGTCTATTATATTATATGTCTATTGATGTCAATCCCTACAAATTTAATAATTATACTTCTATGTTGTCTTTGCACGCCATGTGTTATCCCGCATATAGCAAATAAGTAAGCCACAGAGAACCTTATGTCAAGACAACACGTAAAAAGTCTCTGCTCTCCGTTTACCGTCCGACTACCAGTATGTGAAATTGAAAATAATTCAATGTGTTGAATTAAAAAGATTCAATTTTCATTCAGGAGTGTTAGTATATTTTTTTAGCTTCATGCTGTATATTATACAAAGCAAAAATTATTAAGACACTTTTCCCTGAAAATAGTAAATATTTCATTTCCTCAAGTGGAAATATAACCCGCAACCTGTCGCTATCGCTTGTCACAATATATAGTTTTTAAAAAAGTATAAACTAATACATAACATATACACATATGTATATAAGTCGAACGCAGGGATCATTTTACATGTGTGTAATATTTTTGTAGCTCTCCTTACAATAATACCATAGGGGTTTGCAAACCAACCAAGTATAATTCTATGTTATGTTATAAAGGGATTGGCTATATAATTCGTGAACGTATGGCTTAGTGGTCAGAGCGCCTGGTCTGATTCTAGTAGGCGCGGGATCGAGTCCCGCTACGTTCAAATTTTTACACATTCTCTAAATAAGTATTTTCCTTTCCTAAGTGTGGATTAACACTTAAAAATGGTAAAAATTTTAAATTATATTGAGGTCATAGTTGGTCGGCATCTGGCAACGATGATTGTGTGCTTGATCCCCATTTGGGGAATTGAATTATTATTTATCATTTTCCCGCTGTAGTAAAATAAAACACGACGTCGATTTTCGCTACTCAAAATGCAATGTTTCGAATACAGAGATATTCCCATAAAAATCATAGACCATAACCTTGTTTGCGTTGACCATCCCATAGGAATTTTCTTTCAATTCTCTCCAACATTACCCAAGGAATCGACATGCTAAATTTCATATTTTTATGCAGAGTAGATTTGGCTGTGCGTTTTATGTCAATTAGTAGCAAAAAGAAGTTTTATTTATAGCCCAACCAAAATTAAATTCTGACAGGATGTCTAACAATTGGGCTTAGGTGCGGGAAGATGCAAATCTTAAATTCCAACATTTTTATAGCTAAACCAAGTAGACTCAGCTTTGCACGAGCGAAGCTAGCCTTAAAAATAAATTTCACAAGTTATAGCCCGTGTTTGGATGGGCCCTTATAACTTCGTAAAATATCTTTACCCCTAAAACGGTAGATAATATCAGAATATCAGATAGTTATTTCAGCTCGGCCTTCAATAATACCTGGTGACGGTATAGAGACCTATAGAGGGATACCCATCTGTCTATACCCGGTATTATGCTCCTTACCATAGGGTAGGAGCATAATACCGGGTATAGACAGAAATGCACATGCAATTACAAAGGAGAGTTGAAACAAAACGAACACGTTACACGTTGCTTATCACGCCGATTAGTTTGATAGAGAGCGCTATATCTTTGGTGTGTGGTACAAGAAATAAACGCTTTTTGTCCTCCATTTTTGGCGGAAATCTTGAGGTATTTTGTTAAGCGACGGAAGTCAATGCCACGATTTGCCTCGTTAGCGAGTTGGAATCGAACCCAGAACGCGATGTTAACGAGACGTCTGTAACCCTGCGCCACTACTGCCTAAAAATTACCTGAATATTTGAATTGACCTGGATTTTTAAATGAACATATTTATTGTTAGCTTTACAAATTTGATATATTGTGAATTAGAATTGTTGAAAAATTTATCACACTCAGTTTCGCTTTGTAAACATTTTCCACTCTATATTTACTTAACTATTATAGCTCGATTTTTTAATTCTACGTAATATATTTTTTCTAAATTATATTATTTAGATAAAATATGACATTACATGACTATTTTTGAAAGTATGTTAAAAATGCAAAAGAAAGTGATTTCTCAATATTCATAATTAAATATTAATTAAATTCCAAAAAAGATCATCAACATATTTATATAAGTAACGAAATGTTTTAAGTTTGTTATGGTGTAGCAGCACATCATCTGATTGTAATCACAAAGGTTGTAGATTCTATTTGCCACCCGTAAATGCAAAAAGCATCTACTTCCACAATTAAATATTAAATATTTTTATTTCCTTGTTCTGGTAACAAGCCAAAGCGCAGTGTTGAGTTCCACTATTCACTACGCAATACCTTCAAAATTCGGCAAAAAATGAGAAACGGAAGTATCTTCACGGCACAGAGTATCTTAACACTAGGTTCCTAAGTTTCCTCTGCCTAACCTGCTATATACGGAAAACAGCGTGAAGCTATAACAAAACAAACAAAATTTACTTCCACGCTACAAAATCAAAAAATAACAAAATAAAATTATATATTAATATTTACTTACATAAATCCACGGTTTTAACTCTTCCATCATTTTAACAGCGCAATTGAATTCTCACGTCGTAAACACAAAGCTATAACGCGCTTAGAGCGTTTCATAAACAACAATTGTACGGTGTTTTATTTTTTACCGATAGCCGGAACGATTGTGGATAAGGATTATGGGTTGTTTTTTTTATTATTATGTGATTTTCATGTATTTTGTGGGGTGAATAGGTAACAGTGATTTGGCACTATTTTTTTCACTTTTCATTGATTTAGGTAGCCTGAAAAGATAGAATTTACTACTAGGAATAACATAGTTTTTTTTTCTAGATGAAATATAAAGATTTAAACGTAACGGGATTCAAACTCGTGCACCTGGGAACAAAAGAGTATTAATATTAACTTAAACAATAAGACAAAATGCGGCGCTGAGTTATGCCAAGATATGTTTTGAAAATTGGTGGAAAAATGTGGAGTCATTTGTCTTAGCACCTCTAACCTTTCTGCTGGGCGTCAAAGAGTGTTAAGATGTTTTTTTTTTTATTTACTATATTACTGAATGCTTTTTAAATAACATTGTAAATATATTATTATTGTAAGTATATTACAATTATAAGAATATTAAAAAAAAAATTATAAATAAAATCTTTTAATGTATTTTTAGTCCATTGTTCACAAAACTATTTATTTTTTTAGCTTCAAGCTATATATAGCCCACATATAGCAGGATAAAAAAAGGAGCTTAGGAACCTATTACTATGACACTCCAGATCTAAAAACTATTGAGAATATTTTTTTGACATTTTAAAAGTGTTATTCCACACTTAGGAAAGAAAAATACTTATTTATAAAACGTATAAAAATTTGAACGTAGCGACTCGAACCCGCGCTCGAGCCATACGTTCTCATTAAGCTACGTCGAAATTTTTATACGCTTGTTACAATTTATTTATGTTGTTAGCATTTCTGTAGAGCGATTTTGACAATATAAATAAGTTGTAACTTATTTATATCACAGCGTGGGCTGCCTGGTCGGTTTCCAGGAGGCGCGAGTTCGAGTCCTGCTACATTCAAAATTTTTTATACGTTTTCTAAATAAGAATTATTGAGAAATTAATTTATTATTACTAATTACATTATATTACATATAACTAAGTAAATCACACTTTACATAAACATCCAACATTATTATTGTTTTAAATAAAACATAACATTTTTAGGCCCAGCTTAAATCTCGGTACATAATAGGTATCAAAACAAAAAGATTTCTTTGAGACCCTTGTCGTCAGTTCTTTATAGTAAGCTAGGACTTAGTCTCGGGTTGACCAACTGGTGAACCCTAAAAAAGGTGAACACTGGACATAAGATAACAGTAAAGAAAATGATCAAAGCACAATATAATTGTTATATTTATTTGGTATAATAAAAAAAATAAACCTAAAAATTTTTTGGTGTCTTTCACATTATTATTTGTTTAAAGTTATAAACAGTCTTAAAATAATATTACAATACTTTCATAAGAAATAATTGCAATCAACTTTGTTCTTTATTTATTTGGTAAGCATATCTTCTAGTAAAATTGGAACCCATATCTTATTGGCAAACAGTACTGATCTTTGGAATTGTATTACATTTATTATGTAACCTTGTTTTCATAGTGGCACAGCGCCACACCTGACTATTAGCGAGATAATTGTAGGTTTTATTTCCCTTCAGAGGATAAGTTATTGGCCTTTCCTCATTGGTAATAAGATGAATTGCGACGATGAGTTCTGCCATTTAACACGCTATGTCTCGAAAATTTCATAGAAAGCAAGATGTGGAGTGTCTTGGCACAGGGTTTCCTGCCTTTTTATATGCAGGAACGTGGTTATAAATTATTTATAATATTTATAATCGCTACAGCCTATGACTTACAGTACACTTCTTAAAATCGCTAAAGTTAAGTCATCGGTTTAGTTTGTAATTGGACCCTGGAAAGGTAGTTCGCACCTCGCATTCTAAACTTAAATTTAAATGTTATTGTCTAAATATGGCTATTATCTCGAAACTTGATTAGTATTTGTATTTAAGATATAATAACATATTTTATAATGGACGACGATACCTTTGAATGGAAGCCCAAAGGTCAGTATTTTTGTTTAATTTAAACATAAAAATTTTCTTCTCTAACTTTATGGATTTTTGAGATGATTGCTGTTGAGTGGCGGAATTTAACGCTGTACTTTGATAAACTCTAACTCTAAGCACACCAAAATTATAATACATTTTCTACCTTTTCAAAAAAAAAGATGAAAAAAATAATTTTATTTTATGACAAAAATTGTTAAGAAAAGTTTATTGTATCGGTGTTATATAACGTCACTTTATTAATTATTATTATTATTATATATCTAATTACATTTTTTTCTTACAATGTTATATTACCGCAGTTTTCGTCCCATTACTCCGGTAGGTGAGTTCAACCACTTAACACGCAATGTCACATGAATTTAACAAAGAGGTTCTCATTGTTCTCATCCTATCCTACTTACTATTTAGCGTAAGCTAGAAAAAATCTTTTAATTTAAGTTTAATTTTCTTTTAATTTAAGTTTTTAAATTAATCTTTAAGGTAACATTTATTTCTCTCTTAAGCGTCGTAGTTAAACCACTACACCAAACGGTTTATTGAATAGTATAGAATGAATCAAGTTGTAGATACAAACTTATAGTAATTAATCAGAGCATAAAGTTTAGAAGTTTTAATAGTTCTATGCGTACAATAGTTTCACTATTGGCCAATATAAGAAATTCCAAAGTTGTGAAACAATTTAAGCTGTAAAATGTTTTTTAAATGTTTATTTGAAGCATTTTTAAATTAGATTACATGTAAAATTTTTATTGACCATTTATTATACAGGCCGTCATAGTGCAGGGATAGTGTAAATATTTTATATTTCCATTTTTTCGCTCTGTTAACGAGGAAAAACGCGGAGTTAAGTTCTGCCACTAAACACACAAAGCTCCGAGATTTCAACGAAAAGTGGAAAGAGTCAAATTTCAGTTTCAGCTTGCAGTAATAGGCTCTTCTTGCCTACTTTTCTGTAAGCAAGATACAATATGCTGTTTAAATTTGGGCAAACCCGCAACTGTCGTGTTTATAATCAGACATAGTCGCATTGCGTGAAAATAGTAAAACAAACATTTTTTTGTAGCTTCACTCTGTACTCCACACAAAACAGGATAGGCAAAGGGATCTTGAGAAGTTAGTATTAAGACACTTCGTTCAATTCTTGAGGAATTGCGTTGAGTAGATCTCATTACCCGAGCGAGGAAATAAAAATATTAAATATTTAATTCCCTCGAGTAAGAATGGAATCTATAACCGTCGCGATTACAGTTTTACTCGTGTGCCCCTGTGCCACGATGGTCTCTGTTTTTAAAAAAGGACGAAAAGGAATAAAAAAATATATTGTGTCATATCAAATACCTTGTCTTTCAAAATTGGATAGAATTTATTTATACGCATTTTTATTTTATAGATATATAGCCGATATAAGTTATGGTTAAAAATATATAGTCAACGATTCTACGGATAAAATTTATTTTTCGGCTTCTAAAATATTTTTTGGCTTTTTTATCTTTTAACTTTTATTTTTTACATTCGCTAACTGGAAGCGGGAAATTCGCTTGAATTGATGCTTGAATAAAACTCTGCTGTACTTTTAAATATGTTTTTTTTAATACTTCAACAGAAAAAATCAGATATCTTATTTAATAATTTTGTTGTTCGTTTGTCTATATATCTTTCCGTCTGTCTGATAATCTGTCGACATATCTATCAAGAAAATTTTCCTCAAGATACTGCAGTGAAAAAAGTCAAGTCAATGCAATTAAAAAATTAAGAATTATGTCAATTCCCGCATATAGCATTGGTAGAGGGAAAATATTTTTAAGACATTCATATGTTCATAAAACCATTTTTGAGATATTCCATATTGAGTGACGGACCTGAACGCTCTGCTTTGTCTACTACAGCGATAATTAAATATTTTCCTTAATTTGATAATAAGTCAATCCCACCAAATGAGATAGGACCCATAATAAACACATACGCAAATAAACGCATAATAAAATTTGAATAACACAAATCAAAACGTATAAAAACGAAATCTTTATGTATTCAAACCAAATATTTAAAACGAGATTAGAATGTGTAAATGTAATAAAAACGCTGGGACGTCAGTACATTGAATACAAGTTAAAATAACACTTCTAAGGGTCTTTATGTAAGTAACTGTTACTTACTCAGTAACAGAAGCCAAAAAAGCCAAAAAAAAATCCATTTTTTGTCTGTCTGTTTGTTATTCGCTTCTCACGGAACAACTAACTAACAAAAAAATTATATGTAGACAATTATTTATTTTCAAGGTCTAAATTCGTAATGTATTATCAGGAACTAGAGTAGATAGGTATAAAAAAATGGAACTTAAAAATATTCACTCAACATTACTTCTCTTGTATGATTATTCCTTATTAAAATAAACTACTAACGTTAAGACATACATTTTTTAAATTTATCTTCATGCTTAATCTGAATTATATAAGAGTAAAATGTGGAAGTCAAGATCAATTCACTGCATTTACCACTTTCCACCCAATTTTCGTGGTATTTCTTATTGAGTAGCGGAACTTAACGCCACACATTAGACCAACTAAATGAGTTGGAATCGAATCCTCAACCGTAGCGGTTAGGACCAGATCCTGGTTGGTTTCCAGGAGGCGCGGATTCAAGTCCCGATACGTCCAAATTTTTATACATTTTCTAAATAAGTATTTTTCTTTCCTAAGTGTGGAATAACACTTTAAAAAAGTTAAAATAAAACTTAAATCTAAATCAAATTTCAAAACACAAAACGTTACACCAACTGTTAGATAACACCTCATTTTCCTTATCACTTGCCAGTGAAATTAGCTGTAAATAGCTCAAAGGATTAATCTAGCTTTTACTGATAGTAGAGCATTTGGGGCTGGTACGTTGATAATTTATTTATACATTTTGATTTATTTGGGGCCAGCCGTGGTATGGGGGTAACTGGTTGTGGATTCGATTTCTACTGGTGAAATAAAACATTTCATATTTTCATTTTTCTCGCTCCGATAACGAAGCAAAGCGCAATATTTACTGAACGGAATAGTCTTAATAAAAATGGAGTGTCTTAACAATAGGTTCCATTGGATTTAGGGCATCGTAGTGAGACTGCAAACGAGATAGTTGCAGATTCGATCTCCATTCTGGAAATTCATAATTTTCATTTTCTCGCTCTGGTGACAAGACAAAACGTGGCGCTGAGTTCCGCTAATCAACATGCTATACCTGTAAAATTAAGCGGAAAGTGAGAAATGGAGTGTATTGACACTAGGTTTCCTCCGTCTTAAGCAAAAATAATTCTTCCCTCTGTGTTGCAATCGAACCTACAACGGCCTTAAAAGTATATATAAAATTATAAATCAAATCATAAATCAGCTTTACGCTGTATCCCGCACACAGCAGGGTAGACAGAGGGAATCTAGTGTTAGGACACTCCGTTCCCCACTTTCTGCCGAATTCTGGAGGCATCGCGTGTTGAGTGGCAGAACTCAACGCCGCGCTTAACCTCGACACCAGAGCGAAGAAATGAAAATATAAATTTAAGTAAATATTTCATCTCCTCGATTTGAGATCGAACCCACAACCAGTCGGTTTTACAGTCACACCTCGTGCCGCTACGCCATGACTGGCCTCAAAAATATATATAAAATTATAAAAACTTGATACGCTGTAAAGCACTTTATAGAGGGTTGCGTTTAGTTCTAAAAATAAAACATTCATTTTCCACAAGGGCACTACGTGGTAAAACATCAATATACAAGGCGATGCACAATTTTCTTGTGAAATTAGCTTGTAATTGATATTGCGTTTTAATAAACTCTTCTACTTCGCTGTAATTGTTTTCACTTGTTAAGCGGCTTAGCTGACTTTAAGGTCAATTTAGTTATATTATAATAGATACTAGAAACCCGCTGGCGGCTTCGTCCGCTGTAAGTTTATAATGATTTATTCGATATTTTGAATAAATTTTATGTTATTAATATATTATTATTTTAAGAATTAGATATATTTTTTAAAATAGTATACATTGAAAACAAAAATTTCAGTAAATTTATTTTATAATTTATTATTATTTATATAATAGTAATTTAGTCGGACCAAATATTCTATAGTGATATTACTTTTTTTTAATTTATGAATAGATTATAGTAAAATAAACAAAAAAAAAATAAGAAAATCTTGCCGAAATACAATAATGACAAATTGCACTTAAATCGGCTAAGGCGTCTCAGAAATCAACGTGCACAAATGCACAGACAAAGCTACAAACAGACAAAAAAGTTATAATGATAATTTTCCCAAAAAGGCGTTGTTCAGTGCCTTGTTTTATATTGTTATCAGAACGAAGAATTGAATTATTTTTCCTAGTAGGAATCGAACTCACAACTGCTACATTTACAGTCAGATGTAGTAGCACTACACCACGACGATCGTATGACGAAATACTAGCAAAATAGTAACAAGGAATTCCTCCTAAAAATTTATTTCGCACATCAAAACTTTAAATTCATAGGAAAGCAATAAAACAAAAGTTACATAGTATATACGAGTATGCACCAAAATGTTCCCTATACATTCCATTTCTATTTAATATCAACGATCGAGTTAGGTGTGACGTGCCCAAATATAAGACTTAGGTGTTGGTATTATAAGAAAATTTTATATATTTTATAATAATTCTTAGGAACGAGAGTATAATGCATGAAGGTATTTATATTATAATTTACATTAATTTATTTATAGAGGTAGAAATGACGCAAAGGCACAGGCGTACGACTGTAAATGTGATCGTTTTGGGTTCGATTGCTACTTGAGGGAATTTTAAATACTTAATTATAAATATTTCCAATATTTTTTTTTGTTGTTCTGTTACTGTGTTCTACCACTCAATACACAGTGCCTCTAGAATTTGATGGAAAGTGGGAAACGTCATGGTGGTTTTCTACCATATATTTATTATTTTGAAAATCAAAACATTAAAAGTAAAGCTTAAGTAAAGCCGCACTGCTTTGTGAGAAATACAGTGTCAAGCTATGAAATATTGTTTTTAATTAATAATCTTTTGTCAATGTAACAAAAAATACAACAATGTATTGTAATACTTTGTGGAAAGAAATTAATTAGTTAAGTACTTTTTATTAATTACAAGTGCACGTCTTTTTTCTATACATTACAAATATTTTCTAAAAATCATTTTATGTCACACAAATAATGAGACCAGTCGTGGCGCAGGGGCACAAAGTGTGACTGTAAAACCGACTGGTTGTGGGTTCGATCCCTACTCGAGGAGATGAAATATTTACTTAAATTTATATTTCCATTTCTTCGCTCTGGTATCGAGGACAAGCGCGGCGTTGAGTTCTGCCACTCAACACGCAATACCTCCAGATTGGGCAGAAAGTGGGGAACGGAGTATCTTAACACGAGGCTCCCTCTGCCTACCCTGCTGTGTGCGGGATACAGCGTGAAGCTGATTTATTTATTTTATCACACAAATATTCATCTTGGTCGGAACTTAATGCCAGAATCTATATATTATCAAGCAAAAATTCAATTAATCATCAGTAAATAAGTCTTATAAATTTACTTTGTAGACATCCAATCAAGATATTACATTTTTTATTTACAAACATAAAATGAGGCCAGTCGTGATGCAGGGATACAAAATGCGTATGTAAACGACAAGTTGTGGGTTCAATTCACACTCGAGGAAATTAAATATTTTATATTCATAATTTACATGTAATGTCTATAGAATTCGGTAAAAATTTGGAACGGAGTGTCTTAACACTAGGTTCTTAATCCCGCACGGCAAAGGCCTACCGTGCTGTGTTCGGGATACAACGTGACGCTAAAAAAATGTTTATTCAACTTATCCATTTAAAAGGGTTAAGTTTATTTTAACGAATCACAGTCAAGGCATTTTACTTGCACTTTTCCACTAACCACCAAGACTTAAAATATATATTTTTAAAATATAAACATCCAAGAACATAACGGTCTCCTAAGCCACTGTGGTGTAGTACAGTGTTTGACTGAGAGCAAGACGATTGTTAGTTCGATTCCCGTTCGATGAAATAAATTATTTACACTCTGGTAATAAGACATACCGAGGGCTTCACTTTCTTCACTCAACACACAATGTCTCAAAAATTGGGCGGAGCGTGGCGAACGGAGTGTCCTAACCCCAGGTTCCTTTTCCTAACCTACTGTATACGGGATACAGCGTGAAACTAAAAAAAAACATTTAAAAACATATCTCAATAAACACCGAACTCACAACAACTGCGTGTTTAATCAAACCATTCTCAACCGTACCGCAGTAACGTCTATATACATTCATGCCTCATTTAATACCTTCGAACAATACCCACATATCGTTATTATACCGTGACACGAATGCAATTACCATAGAAGCTTCGCATTTCACATTTGCTACGATTTCACTTGAAATCTATTTTCTATCACCTACTTTCAATAAGCATTCGAAGGCATAGTGGTATAGACTTCCGCTAGGCACTGCTCTACGACCGATACTTTAATTAATTTATAAATGATACACTAAGTTCATTTCTAAATTTAAGTTTTTTTGCCAAATAATATTTTAGTTTAAAAAAATATATTCTAAATCATGTAAAATAGCTGACAAATAATTAGTTTTAAAAATGATTAGAAAACACGCATTAGGTACATCGCAAGAAGAAATGTATGGTGCATATTTTTTTTATAAAGGAAATATTTATGGCAAATATGTTTAACAAAATGTTATAATTGGCAGATAGACAATATGAATTTATATTTTTTTAAGTCATGATGAAAACTAAGTGTTGTTGGTCATATATTTGTCTGTGATATTATATCTCTTAAAATGATAAACTAATTTTACTGTGACTGTTTAAGTAAAAATTTTTTATGACAAAATGGTTCATATTTTTCATGAAGCCAAAATTAGATATTATTAGTTTGGTATAATTTTTCATACCACTTACTACACAGATAAGGGTATCAAGATCTGCAGCTACCTTTAAATTCATCTTAATCAATATAATTCTCTAAGAAATAATTCGTTTCGAGTTTTTAGTTTAGTTTTTTGCTTCCAGAACGTGTGCTGTACGCCAGGAACCGTCAACCAGGTGCAAGACCGGCGGTGATAGGCGGTAAGCCCATATCAGAGGAGTTAGCGATCGTGAGTGTTATATTTCTATATATCTCTAAACTACTGGGTACAATTCTTGCAATCTTGCAATCAGCATCCCGATTGTTAATGATGATGGTATATTTACATCTCACTTGGTTAAGTAATATTCCAATATTTGTATTTATTTTGTAAGTCAGGGTCGGTTGTGGCGGAAGGGTATAAGCATAAAATAATACAATTGTTTTACTTAATAATACATTACTTTTTTAATTAATAATACATTTCCTCGCTCTTTAAATGACTTCAAAGAATTCGAGGGAAAGTGGGCGACGGAAGTGTCTTAATGGGAACGGAGTGTCTTAATACTAGGTTCTCAGGTGCTGAATACAGCGTGAAGTTAATAAAAAATAATTTTCCTATGAAATCATAATTTAATTTTGATTTAATTTTCCTAAATAAATTGCGGTGGGCTTTGTTGCCGAATATGTAACGTCTTTATCAATAACATTTCTATCCCACCAAGTAAAACACAAAAGATATTGAAAGTTTAAAAGCTACCTCATATTTTTGCAATATATAAATAAAATAAATTTAGTTCTCAACAAATGTATTGAAATTGGAAACTCTAATATGTTTGAATTTTAAAAAATTGATGTCGTGTGACATTTGAACATGAAATATCATAAACCATACGTTTTAAAATTTTTATTTGGCATTAACGGTAGCTTTTAAATAAAGACATTTTGCATAAAACGAAAGTTGAAAAGTAATATTTTTTTAATATAAATAAGTATCATAATATGATATATATCGACGTAGAGCTCCGCCACTCAACACGCAATGCCACCAGAATTCCGCAGAAAGAGGGTAACGGATTGACTAGGTTCAAATATCTCAGGCTAACTGAAGCTAGTTTAAAAAAATATTATTGCAGTTAAAAATAAAATATTATTCTCCGATTGCTACAGGAACTACGTGTAACAGCGTTTGGCACGTCTTCTTGCCCTCCCCGAGGAGAATGGATTCACACTCCCCTCGCAATGAGGCCTTCAGATCAATCTTTGGGATACGGTCTCGCTGCTCCCAGAAACGGCACCAGATCTCTTCTGTCTGCACTCCAGGCGCATATTATTAAGTGGTTGCTGTTCGATTCCAGGCCCATGACAAAAGATAATAAATCAGTTGAACCACCGGATAGGTAAGTTTCTTATTTAGAAAACGTATAAAAATTTAATTAAATTACTATACATACTTATATTTATAATAGATATATATTAAAGGAAATATATTTATTAAAATATTCTAAAAATAATAACATTAATAAAAGAACTCTTGCCACAGCTACCTACTTCTGTATAATAACCTGCAACCCGCAACTTCGTTTGCATGGAGTATAAAACAAAAAAATTTTTCTGAGTGGGCCCCTAAGATCGTCGTCATAGGAATAAAATAGTTTCAGCATTAAGTTATAAAAGTCACAGCGTTCTACGCCGCACAATCTCCTAACTCAGCAACGGAAGAGTAAAAAAAATACATAAAAACCGAACAAAAAAAAATTCTAAAGTTATTCCAATATAATTTTCCATAGCAAAAAACGCTTCACAAAATATTCAACGCCACGGACACGTGAAAGTAACATAGCTTCAAAATGCCGATCATAATTCTCGACTACACCTCGTGCTTTAGCATAAATCTAGTATGTGGTACGACGATATTTTACTAAAATGCTGAACATTATGGTCTAACCGGCAAAGTTTTAAACTGATCTATATTTATATTATAAATTTATACAATTTTATCTGTATTTGTGACCGTGAAGCCGTTGTGGCGCAGTGGGAAAGCGTCTAGCTATAAATACAACGGGGTCTTGGGTTTGAATTATCACTACTTGGTTAAGCGGAGATAACTTGGAGCAATTTTTTTTTTTCTCTTTTTATTTATTGTGTTGAAAGTTCAAAAATATATAACGCAAATTTATTTAATAAAATTTAATAAAATAATAAAAAGCTTCAGGCTTTTTTTAATTATTTTTATTTAAACTTACTATATCCCGCACATAGCCGAGTAGGCAGAAGGTATCTGGAATCTTGTATTAAGCCTGAGTGTTTTGTTACCAGACAAAGAAAAAGAAAATAAATAATTCCTCAATTAAGATTCGAACCCATAACTATCATATTGTCACTCAAACGATATGCTTCTACGCCACGACGGCCTTAAGGGAATGAATATTTCAATATTGAACTTTAAAGCATAAAACGGCTGGGTCAATATTCACAGCTACATCTTTACTTCGCGAATTTACAACACCATTTGGTTTAGTATCGGTTTTCACGATCAAGCCCAATATGCTTTATATCATAATGTGGTAGGTAGCGTTTGGCACTCAGTTTAAGCAGAATTTTATTATGTTTTTGCAGTAAAATTGAGTTTATATTTTAATTTTAAGTTTTATTTTGTCTTAGATGTTATTGTTAGCTTCACGATGTATCCCGCAGATCTCATGGTGGGCGAAGGGAACCTGGGAACCTAGTGTCAAAATACTCAGTTTCCCCACTTTCCATCCAATTCTGGAGGCATTGCGTGTTGGATGGCGATGATTCGTAACCAAAGCGAGGAATAAAAAATAGATTTCTTTCATTTCCTCAAGTGGGATTTGAACTAACAATCTGTTGCGTTTGCAGTCGTACTCTTGTGAACCCGCGCCACGACTGGTACAATAAGTAGCAGTATTTACCACTACCAGCACCTAACATACCTTGTTCGAAAAGTAGGACATTAATATTATAAAAAGAAAGATTGAAGCTTATATAAATTTATAAACAAAGCAACCTGAGGCCGTTGTGACTAATTGGCACAGCGACTGTCTGTTAGCGCAACGGTTGTCGATTCAAATCCCACTCGGGGTAATGAGCTATTTCCATTTCCTCGTTTTAAAAATGAGACAAAGCGTTGCGATCAGCGTTGAGATCAGCCACTAGAAACATAGTATACAACCTGAATCAAAAAAAATATATTCAAAAACCTTATCATATTTCAGTTACTTACGTCCCAATGAAGAACGCCAAGAAGAAGCTCTGTGGCGAGCGTGCAGTGAAGTCGTATGGCGTTGCGGTGGAGGTTACAATAATCAACCGGAAGTTAAAGTAACCGTGGGTTTACCGACTAGTCAAGTGTATGTGCAACATAGTTCTACATATTATCAAGATGGGATTACTGAGATGGTAAGTTTATACTATAATATGTAAAAAAATCTTATAGAAAATTGATCGTAGCGTGATTAGAACCTGTTCCTGCTGAACGGTTTCAATGAGTACTTTTCTTACTTGAGCGGAGAATAAAGTTTTAAAATTGTTAAAAATTAATTATAAGTATCAATGACAGGGGAGAGGCACAATGCTGTGATCGTATAAGGTTGTGGGTTCAGTTTCCACTCGAGAAAAGGAAGTATTTAATATTTTCATTTCCTAGCTCTTCTAACAAGGCAAAGCGCGAGTTCTGACACTCAACAAGCACTTCCCTCAGAATTCAGCGGAAAGTGGGGAATGGAAGTGTCAAAGTGGAAAAAGAGTGTATTAACACTTGGTTTTTGTTTGCCTACCCTGCTATGTGCGGGATACAAACTTCGCTAAACTATCCACATTCTTTATGAAGTAAATTGAAGTCTATATAATAATGTTCTTATCATCTTATACGCTTGCATTCACTGCACCCATATGAAGTAAAGTTTACTAAAGGCACTCCCAAGGAATGTCGTCTAAAACATTCCAGCCTTTGTCTTAGACATTCATAGGTGATAATGCTTACTTTGTCACTTTTTGTGAATACCTCCTTAAAGACATTCTTTTTCTTCTTCAAATATATATCATATTGTTACATTATTTATTTAAGAATCCTAGTGACACATTTTTTTCTACCAAGATAGAAAAATCTACTAACAAATTAATTTCAATCAATTTCAATTAAAAGTGTTATTTTCAGCGTCGTTGGCTTTGATCATTAAATGATAATTGGTCGTCATTACCCTAAATTTTTTCTCTTTTTTTATTAAACTTGTAGGTGTCCAGGCAAAGCATGGAGTTGAATTTCGTAACTCAACACGCAATGCCTCCAAATTTCGTAGATAAGTGTGTGTAGTGTCTTAACAATAGGTTCCCTCTGTCTACCCTGCTGTGTGCGGGATACACCTTGAAGCTGATTATTTTTATCTCAAACCTGATATTTCCCGACCCATTTTTATTTAATCCATTTCTGACAATGTTATCCATAAGAAAATCATATACATACGTCTTAAACTTCATTAAGTATGTTAATCACGCCAATCGATTTCGATTATTCTTTTTTTATTAGAAAGGTTACAATTTAAGGGTAGTTTATGAGAGTTTGATTTAGTTCTGTTAATGGAATCCTGTATCTCTAGTAAAGTCGTTTTTTTGTTAAAAATTATAATTCTAAGACATCAGTTTCACGCTGTATCCCGCACACAGCTGTAGGCAGAGGGAACCTAGTGTTAAGACACTCCGTTGCCCATTTTCTCCCGAGTTCTGGAGGAATTGCGTGTTGAGTAGCAGAACTCAACGCTGCGCTTAACCTCGACACCAGAGCGAAGAAATGGAAATATAAATTTAAGTAAATATTTCATCTCCTCGAGTGGGGATCGAACCCACAACCAGTCGGTTCTGCAGTCACACCTCGTGCCACTGCGCTACGACTGGCCTCGACTTTTAAGACATTACTTCTTGAATGACGAATTTATTATTAATTATTTTTATTTTTTGTCATGGCGCAGGTGTGAGATGGTGACTGTGAACGCAACAGGTTGTGTCTTCGATTCCCACTCGAGAAAATTAATTGATTATTTTTAAATACAGATAGAGTCCACCATTGAACGCGGCAATGGAGTGTCTTAACACTAGGTTCTTAGGTTCCTTCTTTCCTAATATGAAAGCTGAAGCTAAAAAACCCTTATTTCGATAGTCAATTAGGTGATGTTTATCGATATCACTATTCCCTACATTATATTCTAACAGCTATCAAATTTCGCCTAACATTTCTGTCGTATCAGGTCAAACTATCAAATTTTGAGGGCAATACACGTGTTGCACTAAATTCCACATTGTTGAACTTCAGATTGGGTTTAGTTAATAACATTGAAATATTTTACTGGAACTGCTATATATGACATAATTGTCTTAACACTAGGTTCCTGGGTTCCCTCTATCTGCCCTGCTAAGTTCGGTATACAGCGAAAAGCTTAAAAAGGTCCATATGCATTAACTAGACTAAATTACACAAAAATAAATTGAGTTCCAAATTAATAAACGTACTAATTTTTTATCGATTATTATTATAAAAGTGATTTTTTTTCACAGCTAAATACACTATTTATTTCAAGCTGCATTTGTTCGAGTTTAAAAGTTTGGAGGATCTACAAATATTCCTGAAGAGGTACTTGTATTTGGTAAGTTTTTATATGAGTTGTAAGTAATAGTAAGTTCCCCAGGTTTCGTCTACCTACCCTGTTTTGTGTCGGATATAACATGGAGCTAAACCTAAACAATAATTAAAATCCACATTAATGATTAGAATATCAATTTGTTATTCTTAGAAATATTATGCTTAAATTAATTTATATTTTTTTATTTATTATAAAATTTTATTTTATTAAGTTTCAGTCAGAAGATGGTTCCGGATCATTACTGTTACTATACGCCTGCATTTTGTCTAGAGGATGTGAAAAGTTAGTAAAATCTTTATTATTATTTATTATATTTATGAGGCCGGTCGTGGCGCAGCGGCACGAGGTGTGACTACAAAACCGACTGGTTGTGGGTTCGATCCCCTCTCGTGGAGATGAAATATTTACTTAAATTTATATTTCCATTTCTTCGCTCTGGTGTCGAGGTTAAGCGCGGCGTTGAGTTCTGCCACTCAACACGCAATGCCTCCAGAATTCGGCAGAAAGTGGGGAACGGAGTGTCTTAACACTAGGTTCCTTCTGCCTACCCTGCTGTGTGCGGGATACAGCGTGAAGCTGATTTAATTTAATTTTTTATTTATATTTATGTATAAGCTAATACCATGCCACTTCGCACGTGGTCAAATGGAAATGACTATAAGTTTTGTAACTACCCTAACCACAGGTTACATTGAAACGATTTCTCTTTATTTATTTACGCCCAATATTAATAATCTATCTCCTACGTCAATCTTCGATTGTTCCATATATCAATCCAATCTAGAGTTTCGATAGATGTATGGAACAATCGAAGATTGACCTACGTCAGGAGATAGATTATTAATATTGGGCGTTAGTTTAGAAGTTTCACTCGATAAATTGACTATTTGCTACAAATAGAAATAGAGCAAACTTGTGATTTTTATATGGTTGACACTAAAAATCCTCTTCTTTATCACTATTACATCCACCATACTTTTCATGACTGTGGGCACTTGCGATGATAATGACGAAATTTTCTTACATTCTAGAAGAGAGACGGTTGTCTGTCCACTCGTTATTATATTCTTTATTGCACTTTAAAAAGTCATATAGGTTATTAGAAAAAATGAAATGATAAAAAATATTGGGTGGACCCGCTTTGGAATGATTTATTTATATTTGGTTCTATACCATATTTCCTAACTTACGTACATATCCAAAAACCAAAAAATCAGACTGTATTCATTTTGAGTACAGTCTATAGTAAAAAGTCCTTATCATGTACATAATTTTTGTTTTATTTTTTCAGCTTCACTTTTTCACCTTAGTAAGAAGACACTTCGCTTCGCACTTTCCGCCGATTTCTGGAGATCGATTTGCGTATCAGTGGCGGAACTCAACGCCGCGCTTTGTCTTGACACCATAGCGAAAAAATTAAAATATTTAATATTTCATTGCCTCGAGTGGGAATAGAATCCACAACTTGTCTTTCAAACTCGTCGTCAACTTATTTTACTCAAGATCCGAATATTTTTTGCTTAGAAGAAGTGACATTCAGTTTATACTACGCACACGCTAATCTATGGTGACAGTTGCGTCACGGCCGCATGTTCCCGGATGATGTAAGCCCAGTGAAAAAAATCTTATAGATTTCTTCGATTGGAACCAGCGGCTTCAAATTTAACCCAGAATACTCTTCAATTAGTTTCATCTGAACCGTACTATATTTTAAATTAAAAAAAATCTCAGTTACTATCTATCGAAATCATAATTTTTAACATGCCCAAAACTAAAAACCCAACTACGAGTAAAACTTTGACACTCCATTATAACATACTAAACACATTTTATGCAAATGAAAAAAAATATATATAAAAAATTTTCCAGCGTCAAAAAAGACCTGGACGGTAAACTCACATACCTAGTGTCAACACAAGTGGAGGGCTCTCTGAACGTGACGACGTTGCTGCTGACCGGACGCGCTACTCCCTATTTGCATAATGGGGTGCAATATGTGGGGGATGAGGATCATTATGTATGTTTTTTTTTTAATTTAAATACATGGAACATTTGTGTGTGTGATTGTACATGTGATGGTTGCGAGTTCGTTTTTCACTCGGCAGAATGATTGTCGTTTTTGGTCTGATTAATAGACAAAGCAAGGCAAAAATCTTATATTAAATATATGAATATTCGTTTTTTCTCAAAATAAATATTATTTTTCTGATAGGGAACATAATCCTCTTTTATTATTTAGCGCTCTATTCTGCATATAACAGGGAACACGGAGGAAGCCAAATTTTAAGATACTCCGTACCCAACGGTTTAGTTTTGAGATCTATAAACCTATTTTGTGTATAGAAATGTGAAAGTAATTCATTCCCCCACGTGAGAATGAAACCTATAACAGTCGCGCTTACAGCCGACTGTATTGAATGCCATTCTGTTACGATATTAGGCCTCGATCGTAGTATAGTTAATTTATTTTTTTATATTTTTTATAGGCTATGCCCCAATTTGGTGTACTATCACGAAGCTCTGTCGGCTTACTCGTATGGTACGGAAATGAAGATAACGTAACTAAGAATATTTCAAAGCAATATCCTGGATCACGTTTGAAAACACCAGCTTTGCCTATATGGGTATAGTATAACTTATGTAATTCAGTGGTTTTTACATTTTAGAAAATTTTGGAAGTGTTGGAAGTGATGAAATCAAGGAAGATGTGAAAAAAATAAAATAAAGTATTATAAAGATTTTTTAAAAATACACTGGTTGATAGATATAACGTTCGTGTAGTTTTTATAACAGTCATGGCGCAGCGGCGCAAAGTGTGACTGTAAAACCGACTGGTAGTGGGTTCGACCCCCACTCGAGGAGATGAAATATTTACTTAAATTTCTATTTTCCATTTCTTCGCTCTGGTGTCGAGGCAAAACGCAGCGTTGACTTCTGCCACTCAACACGAAATGCCTCCAGAAAATCGGCAGAAAGTTGGGAACAAAGTGTCTCAACACCAGGTTCCCTCTGCCTACCCTGCTGTGTGCGTGATACATCGTGAAGCTGATTTTTTTTAGTTTTAATGTACCATGTAAATCTCTTTATTTCAAACAGCAACATCTAAAACAAGATATATTTTTCTAAAAAAACACTATCTTTACCTTGCCCTCGTATTCGTGATGTAACTATGACAGAAGCAGATTACAATGGAATATTTTTTTTAAATAAAAGGACTATACAGCATAAACATATTTTTTCTTTGTTCTTGGGATTAGTGCGCTTAACCAAACAAACTTCCAAATCCAGATCTATTATTTTGTATATAAATCATCATAACTGGGCTACAAAGACATCAACGTTTGTAATTAAAATATTTTCTCTAAAAGGGAAAATCTTCGTAAACCTTAAAAGTAATGTTAAAATTAATTTAAAATTTCGTCAATATTGTCGACCAAAATTCAGTGATTTAGAAATTTCAGCATTGAAGACTGATTACAGGTGACAAGCTGTTCGGGACACTATGGAGTGCTTTTTAATACTAACCGAGAGCTTTTGAGGAATTACCACGCTGAGAGGAGGTAGTCTATAATTTACATAATGAATAATTTAGTTTTTTAAATATTTCTATTATAATCGTATAAAAATTAAAAATAGTGGGATTTATATCTTCAAGGTGTCTTGGCGCAGGTTCAATTCCAGCTCGAGGTGAATTATTTTAATTTGCTAGCTCTAGTAGCTGGATAAAGCCGCCAAAGCCGAAGGAGCGATGATTTTTGCCACTGTATATATATATTTGATTTCCTAAAAGTATGTATATTGATTTTTATATCAATACTGATCTTTTTATAATATAATTCCAAATGAAGAAAACCAAATTCCCCTTGTTAATTATATAGGAAATCGAAAATTGCAATCTTGAAAAATGAGCTGTGACTGGTGAACGTGGCGCCTGTTCCCTACGCCTAACTTTCACTATTTTTTTTAATTTTTGCCTTACTTTATAATCCCGTATACGGGATATAGAGTATAGCTAAAATGCAAATCAATCAGTGGATTGCATGATCAAAAATTAAGACGAAAAGGAATGTAAAAGTTCGGAGTTCAACGCTGCCATTTTCTTGTTAAAGCGGGGAAATTGTTAATTCTCTCTTTGATGGGTGGACCAAAAACAGAGTGTCTTATCAGTATGTTCCCTTTGCTTACCTTGCTATATGCGGGAAACAGCGTGAAACTAAGAGAAAAAGAAAAAAATCCTTTTCTATGTTTGTTTCAGATTTGACATACATTATTACACATGTGGTGGCTGTCATGTCCTTTTGAACGTGGACACCCGAGCTCAAGAAGAGACGGCTGTGATGAGAAACGACGATATAAGCGCTACTCCACTTGAAAAACTTATCCATACTAAGTATATAATTATTTGTTATATTAAGCTTTTACTCAGTAGTTGTAGGTTCGATTCCTGCTGGAAAAGTTTACCCCTCCCATGGTAGAAGGAAACTAGTGTTAAGGCGCTAGATCCGCCTAATTTTCTATATAGCGCTACCACTGCCTCACATCACTTTAAAGCGTTAATATAAAAAAGAAATTGAACCCACATACAAGGTTCTTATAATCAAATCTAAAGATACGTTACATTTCAACTATCAATTAAGTAAATTTGGGAAGTAGCTGTTGTGTTACTTAACTTTCCAGCCAACTTGTAGTGGCATTCAGCCAGAATAACTTTGTCCATACAAAGCCCTGCCTTTACCAGAGTTTAGGTAATGAATTTATGACGTGCATATAATAGATCTTAGTTTGAAAGTAAATTATTTTTTATTAAGGGGCTTATTTAGTTATTTATGTTGTTATATTGGGTGTGAAGTTTATGGGTTCGATTCTCACTCGCTGAAATTATTATTTTACTTTAAGAATTAGAACGTGTTTGAGAAATGTAGTGTCTTAACATTAGGTTTGCTCTGCTTACCCTGTTGTATGCGAGATACAGCGTAAAGTTAAAAATATATATAAATACAAACAACCAGTATTATAAACAGATATTTGCAACATTCAATATTATTTTTGACTTGTCTACTTTAAAAATTGATGGAAAATTGACAACTGAAAGTGCAGTGTCGCTGTATTCTCTATGCAGTATACATTTGAGAAACTATTTTCTGTGTTTTCCCTAAGGTGAACTATGGATAAAGTTTAAAGTACATTCAAGTCATTGTGGTGGAGTGTCGGATTGTAAACGCGCCAGTTGTAGGCTCGATTCCCACTTGGGGGAGTAAAATGATTTCGTTTTCTCGGTGTAACGAGACGAAGCGCGGTGTTAAGTTCCGCCACCCAACCTGTAATATCTTGAAAATTGAACGGTGCTTGAGAAACAGAGCGTCTTAACCGTAGGTTAGGTTATACTTAGTCACCGCCTAAGATTACGGTTACGACTCTGCTGTTCAAAGTAATCTAAGAATATATTATTATTTAATACGTTTATAGAGAATTAATCGTAAAAAATGAGTCAATCATGTCGCATCGACGAAGCGTCTGACTATAATCGTGGCGATTGTGGGTTTGATTTCCATTGATATAAGGAGAGTATATTATTTTAATTTTCTCGCTATTATAACATGGTAATTCGCGGCGTTAAACTTCGCCACTTAATAAGCAGTATCTCAAAAATTGGGCGGAAAGTTTAAAATTGTTTTAATACGACTATTTACCGAATACAGCGTGAAGCTAAAAAAACAACACTGAAAATAACCTTTTCATTAAAACGAAAAAATACATAAATCTCTTATGATATCCAAATCCAAAATCTATATCCAAAACCTATATAAGCTATAACCTAAAACACTTTAATTTTATAAGCAATTGAACCTACTACCCATTCAAATAACTCCCTACAACTTCTATTGCAGGTGGCAGGACGCCAAGATCAGTTGGTCTGGCGCCGTGCCCTTTGCGGACTCACCGAACTAACGGCTTACTCTAATTGCTTTGTAGTGACTGAGGTCGTCGCTTTATGATAACAAATATTATGTACTAGTATTCCGCCCGCGGCTTCGCCCGCTTAAACTGTATAATTATTAATTTACTTTCGCTTTTGCTGCGTTGAGTTCTGCCTGAGTAACGGAATATGCTATGTATCCAGAATTTGGCGGAAAGTAGGGAACGGAAATATCTTAATGGGAATAAAGTGTCTTAACATTTTACTATTTTTTTGAAAAACGTATAAAAATTGGAATGTAGCGGTATTCAAACCTTCGCGTCTTCGAAAGCGTCCGTCCAAATAATTACTAGCAATTTTGTCGAGCATTTTCTTTAAAATGGTAACGATTTTGTTTATATACCTATTGAAAAAAAAAACCAAATACTAAATGTTAAAAATAACTGGCCAAAACACATTAGTGAGAACTGTAATTAAATCGGTTAAGCCGTTTCTGAGATTACCGTGGACAAACGTACAGACAAACAGACAAAAATGTTGACAAACATTATATTTGTATACGGTATTATATTAAGTATGAACAAAATAAACCATAAACATATGTTAACGATAGCTCTACATAGCTTAAGTGTATAGCTTAAAGTTAGCATATTCACATATATTCTTAATACATGCATTCACAGAAAAAAAACGTAAATAATAGATTTTCTCCAAAAATCAAAAGTCAAATAGTTTTAATATATAATATTTGCAATTTAATTCTTTCTTTTTATAACTTTACCCGTTAATGCAAAGAAAAAACACAGTTCAGCTTTTTGTATCAATATTATCTCTAAGAGTACGGAGAATGGATATCCTAGTGGAGAAACCAATTTTAAAATAGATGTCAAAAATATATTGCTTTATAGAATATTCAACTGTAATAATGATTTCAACTTAAATAAATAAATATATGCGATACATTGTTTTATTTTATTTAAAAAAAAATGCTTTTAACTACAGCTGTGCTCGCATGAGCTCAGTCGTGTAATTATCTTTGGGTAGCGGAAATTTCTTAAAATCTCCATACAGAGATGCTAACAACATAAATAAGTTGTAACAAGCATATAAAAATTTCGACGTAGCTTGGCGAGAACGCATGGCTTAGTGGTCAGAGCGCCTGGTCGGTTTCCAGGAGGCACGGGTTCGAGTCCCGCTGCGTTAAAATTTTTATACGTTTTCTAAATAAGTATGTTAAAAGTAATTGTAATATTCCTGCCTACATTTCTATGTGCGGTATACAGCGTAAAGCTAAAAATAATCTGATAGAAATAGCTAATTAGAGTTGAAGGGGTCTGAACGTGGATTATAAGTGTCAGTGGTTTACATCGAAAGGATAAAGGACAAAAAAAATACTATACAATATGAATATATTTTTTTAATATAAACCAGTTACTGAGATTATTTCGTTCAAACAAACAAGCACTTCATATCACATTTAAAAAAGGAGTAGGAATCTATTTTACCGATGAGTCAGTGAGTATTCTATATGGTTTGTTAGTCCCCAAAAAACATTCAAATTTGGCAAATCGACGGGGAAAAATAATTTTGGAATTTCCTTCAGTTTTTCCTTTATAATTAGATTTTCGTTTTAATAATATTTTCAATTTTCCTGAGCTCGTCGCCTCACTATGTAGTAAATTAAAAATACAAAGTAACGAAATAGCAAACTAAGTGTTACAGTATTGGAAGTGGCACGTCTGAGACATAAAATTTTAGCTCGATTTATGATTTTACTTACAAAATGCTGTTTAAGAAGTTTATATGACCGTAAAATATATGGCAGCTTTTGATTGTAAATGCGATGCTTGGACTGGATCTTCACTCTAGGCAACGAGTTATAGTCATATTCTCAATTTGATAAGATAAAAATTGGCATTGAGTTCCGCTACTTGGTATAATATCTAGAATTAAAGCGGAATGTATAAAATGGAATATTTTGACACTACTCTCTTTTTATCAAGAGAAACAGGTAGTCTTATCAGGATACAATGTAAAGCCCAAATATTTCATTTGTAATTTCTTTTTATTTTTAGACGTCACCGTGATTTCAAAAGAGAGTTCAATATAAAAACTTCCATAAACAAAGTTCCTTAAACATGTAGGCTTGGAAATATTTACAGATTTAATAAAGACACTGTAATTAAAAATCTTAGTTGAGAAATCTGTGGTAATGTTCACAAATCGTGATTATATAGACACAGAATATTCCTTGAAAAACGATATTTTAGTAGCTGGATTGAACTCCAACTTTAAAATAAAAAGGAAATTAAAGTATCCCAAGTCTAGACTATTTAAGTAAAATTAAAAAATACACACAAAATCGGGATACTTAGTTAGTATCTTAATATGAAACGTAAGTAACAATGATAGATTGCTCTCTTATAGCTCTAATAGTCCATTTATCATAACTTATGTCAATCGAAATGTCTCCGTTTCGATCTTTTTTTGACATATTATCTATCCTCTTTAATCTTAGGTAAGATTGATGGAATTAGTAAAGGATGCTTTGAACATTAAATTTGAAGTGGAATTATTAATGATTAGTGATTTAATATTAATTTTGTGTCATAAATATAGGTGCTTAAGTGGATTTTAAACTTATAAATATATTTTTTTATTATATTTATTTAGTTTCACGCTCTTTCACGCATATCAGGCTAGGCAAAAGAAAACCAGTATTAATACACTCTGTTCCCAACGCACTCCCAATTTTATAAACATACATTTTGAGTGCCGGAACTAAACGCCGCGCTTTAACAATAAAACAAAACACATAATATTATATATATCGTATATATATGGATTACGTTCACCACAAGCGAAATTTTCATCATAAATATAAGAAGTTTAATCAACGAATAAAATTTTATTGGCACCGATCTTGTCCGGCGAAGCCACCAGACCCAGCAATTAGCGATTGTTATGACTTAAGTACAGAGTATTGATAGTGTAGATAGATAAGATGAGATATAATATAATATACTGTTAAGAAAGTGGCGTTGAGTTACGCCAATAAACATGTAGTATCTCAAATTTGGTCGGTAAGTGCTATATGGCTCTGCTTACCCTGATATGAAAAATACTTCATAAAAATACTAAAACTTAATATATGCAAATATAAGCAAATATATTTATACAAAAAACAAAGAAGGCAACTAAATTCAGTCATGGCGCATTTACAACAGCGTGCGACTATAAACGCAACAGGCTATGGGTTCGATTCCCACTAAGGAAAATTAAAAAAATAATATATATATATATTTTTACTTCAGTAACGAGGCGAAGCGCGGCATTAAGCGCATCCACTCAATAAATAATGTCTTCATAATTCGATTAAAATTGGGGAATATATCCGATACTTAATGTAAATGAACCTTCGTAACTAGGTTCCCTGTTCACTTTTGCCTATCGTGCAATATGCAGAATACAGTATGAACCTAAAAAAAAAGGCAACGCAAGCAGAAATTCAAATAATAAAACGACACAACGCCCATAAGCCTCTACACAAACACAGTCTGTGAGACGTTTACGGACAAAATCCATGAATGGTAGCACTTTACTCGGACTATGATGATTTATAACAGCGATGGCCATTTGGCCGTTGTTCTACCCAATTATTTGTGTGATTTGTTTGTTTATATCTTGAAACTATCTTTAAATTGTCGTTTTGATTGTTATAGTATAATTATGAAACGAAATAATTCTAGTTTCACTTCAAACTCAGCTTTTTACCCAATTTTCGATAATTATAGAGATTATTGGGTCGTTAACAATATTGTTAGCAAAGGCTCTTAATAAAAGAGTTTCTTCAGTCAGCCTATGAGTATGGAAAAAAACTTTTATTTTTTATTTTACCCCATTTTATAATAGAGTAGGAAAACGGAACTCTACTCAGGCTACGATGATTTAAAACAGCAATGGACAACTAGCCGCTCTTATTATCTTTTAACTATCAATAAATGGTGGTATTTGAAAGTGAATAGCTGAATCTTTCTGCTGCATTCACTACACAATGCGTATACATAAGAAAAAATGCTTTTATACAGTCTCCGCCTAGGAGACATAACATATACAGTGTCGCGGCTCCACTAACCTAAATAGTTTTCATATCATATGAAAACTAACTCAATTCCCAGCTATTTTCCAAATGGGAATCAAACCCACAACAGTAGCCTTTACAGTCATACACTTTACCACGATAGCCACTTTGACACATTTGATAAATTATGCTTATGCAAAATATTTCTTCCACTAAAAATATAAAAGTAAAATAGGAGCCAAGTTAAATATCGCATATTACGGCTCTCCTCATCAAAATCTCGTATGTGGGTGCCAAGTCCTGTATTCTCTCGAAATAAGGAATGTGCAAGATATCGCATCTACTGCAAATTATATCATTTAGTAACTATATTTTATTTTCTTTATTATATTCTATATTTTTAACTTATTTTTCGTAGAGCAGGGTAGATAGAAGAAAACTAGCGTTAAGATAATCCGTTCCCCACGTGCTGCCTAATTTTGGAGACTGCGTGTTGAGTGGTGGTATCAAGCACAGAGCTTGTCTTGTTATCAATGCAAGGAAAATAAAATAATTAATTCCACGAATGGAAATCAAATCCACAATGGTCAGTCAATAAGGCGACTGTAAATATGTCGTTTACAGTGATTAAATAAAATAAATCAAGCGGCGTTGAGTTCTGCCACTCAACCCGCAATGCCTCCAGAATTCGGCAGAAAGTGGGGAACGGAGTGTCTTAACACTAGGTTCCCTCTGCCTACCTTGCAGTGTACAGTCATTACTGGTCTCAAAATATTTATTACCTTTCTATAATATGAAAAAGCTTAAAAATGGTTACTGCAGGTTATTTTTAGGCTATTAACAAATATCATCGCGGATTTTTTTGTATCTTTTTAAAATGTAAAATTCCGTAGTACATTATTCCTTTAAAATTTTAAACGTAAGTACGTGTACATTGCTAGCATTATTTATTTGTTATTATTTTGAACTTGGCTAGCGCGCTGCCAGGTGCCTTGCTATATAGCTTTGGTAGTTACGCTTTAAAACGAAATTATCGTTTCAGTACCGATTTTGCGGGCTGATATCGTGAAAATAATGAACACTCCCGACTTCCCATAATTATCACGTACACAACACAGTTTGTAAATATAGTGTCGCATTAATCTTATTATTCCTTTACTGAAATTTAGTTTAAATTTATGTTTGTATGTATGTATGAGTAAGTGTTTATTTAAATTTTACTACATTTATCTATACTAATAAATTAGGTAGATTGAACCTAGTGTAAAGACACTCTGTTCTGCATTTTCAAGATAATTTTCGAGACATTACGGGTTTTGCATTTGCGGAATTCGTCAACACGCTTTGTTTACCTCTGCGGAAAAATGAAGTTCAATAATTTTGGGGCTGTCGTAGCTGGGTGGCAGCAGAGTGCGACTGTAAACACGACGGTTGATGACGATGGGAATTGTCCCACTTCGGAAAATGAAATATTCTCGCATATTCTCGCTTTGGTTACGTGCCAGGGGGGCGTTTAGCGTTGCCGCTTACACAATTTCTCCAAAATTTTAACACTAAGTGCTAAGCTAAAAAAAGAAATATATATATATTTCTGCGTGTACGGATGGTACGAATCCACAATATTCACGTTTACACTTAGTCCCTTGCTATGTAATAACATCATACTACTTATAGAATACTAAACATAAGATTAGCTTCACACTGTATCCCGCACACAGCAGTGTAGGCAGAGGGAAGCTGGTGTTAAGACACTCCGTTCCCCACTTTCTGCCGAATTCTGGAGGCATTGCGCGATGAGTGGCAAAACTCAACGCCGCGCTTAACCTCGACACCAGAGCGAAGAAATGGAAATATAAATTTAAGTAAATATTTCATCTCCTCGAGTGCGGATTGAACCCACAACCAGTGGGTTTTACAGTCACACTTCGTGCCGCTGCGCCACGACTTTTCAAACAAAATCCCAGTATCAAACTAGTATCGAGTAGATATCTAAAATTTGAACGACTAAAGTGATCGCAGCTGTCGCCTTCAGCAATATGTGGTGGTTGGATATGGCTATTTTATTGCAATATGTTCTATTTTATGTCAAATATGGTGTTAGCTTGGTGGAATTGCAGGATTTACTGTGACTTTTCGTTGTATATATTTATTAAGTTGTAACCCGTATGAAGTAGACGTTGTCGTGACACAATGGTACATTGTCGGATTATAAGCGCGACGGTTGTGGGTTCGATTCCCAATTATTAGTAATTTTACTATCTTGCTCCGGGTTATCTTGATAAGGTAAAGCGCGATACGCATTGTCTCAAAAATTCAGTTAATCATAGGGAACAGAGTGATTTAATCCTAATTTTATTTGTCCCTACACTGCTTTGTGAAACATCGTGAAGTTGCTTTATATTGGAGATATTTGAAGATAAAAAAAAAGGAATATTACGTACAAAGTATATACGAGAAATAAGCGTAAAAACTCTGATAGTAATTACTTTTAAATGTTGCAGTCGTGGCATAGGGGCACAAAGTGTGACTGTGAAATGGACATTTATATTTTCATGTTTTCGCGCAGGTGTTGCGGCTAAGCGCGGCGTTGAGTTCCGCCAATCAACACGCAATGTCTCCAGAATTCGTAGAGGTACCCTCTGCCTACTCTGCTGAGTGCGGGATACAGCGTAAAGCTGCTTTGATTTTTTAACTTGTTATTTTTTAACATATCTACAAACGTTAAGTAATTTTGAATACAATTTTAATATGTATGTTTTATGCATAGCTTCTAATTATTATTACCGTTGTAGTTGATTTATGAGGGGCCGTGAAGGCGTTTCCTACAAAATTTTGTTTATTCAACGCGAATAAAGGCAGTAAGAATATCCCAACGGGTCAAAATTCGGAGCCCATGGAAATTACTGTTCATTTTATACTTTATTAGGTGCGTATTCTTCATTTCGTTGGATTCGTTTAAATTATATTGTGTTCATTTTTACGTGAACCAACCGAAAATTATCATTAAATTTTTCCTGGAAAAGTGAAGGTTTTTGCTTGAAAATTGAGAATAATATGCAACGTTATGTCAGGTATGGCTGGGTATGAAATTTGAATATAATATTGTTATTTTCACAATTCATATATTGTTTTCTTACCAGACGGGGGAATGGATTATTCTTTTTTTTTGCTCTAGCCGCAAAATAAAGCGCAGCGTTAAGTTGCGCCAATTAACTTGCTATATTTCGGTAATAGGTGCAACAAAGAGAAAAATAGAGTATTTTGACAATTAGTTCTCCTCTACATACTCTGCAGGATGTAACAAAACTCATCATTTCAGGTGGCCGGCCATCTTTACAAATATATATTAAAAACTCCCATTAAGACATTTCGATTCTCCACTTTCTGCCGAATTCTCGATTCATTGCATGTTGAGTGGCGTTACTCAACGCCACGCTTTGCCTTGTTACCAAAGCGAGGAAATGAAAATATTAAATATTTAATTCCTCTCAACCGCTGTGTTTAACGTCTCTTGTATTCCTGCGCCACGACGACTTCAACATTTATATATAGATTTTTATTATATAATATTTTATCTGTCGTTTTAGATTCTTTTTACAAGAAACAAAATTAAGAAGAAAAACAATGATAAATACAGATGACATAAACAAATATTAAAACATATTTTTCCATACAACAGTACAACAAAAGGGGAAAATCTTAGGGAAACACGTGCAGATCCAATAACACATCTTGGTAACAGCACACTTTCGCGAGGAAATTCCTTTTACAAGGAAATGGATAAACGGAATTAGCTCAGCCCCGATATTACTGAAATTCGAGCATAAACCAGCAGGGTATACCAACGCCGCCAGTAAATGCCCACGAGGGATGGCCGATAAAAAATTACGACGCTGCACAGTGTTTTACACACTCAACTGTTTTTAATAAAATTATGAAAAAGCTTAGAAATTATTTAGTATAGCAAACGCGACAGACTTTGAGTTCGAATCCCACTCGAAGAAATTTAATATTTAATATTTTTTATTTTTTTCGCTTTGGTAATGAGGCAAAGTGCGGCGTTTTGTTCCGCCACCCAATACGTAATGCCTCCATAGCTCGACGGAAAGTAGAAAGCGGAGTGTTAGAGAGCTTAATACTTGCCTCCTTCTGTCTATCCTGCTACATGGGAGATTACAGCGTGAAGCTAAAAAAATTAAAGCAGGTGAAGCCGTGAGCTGTCAGCTAGTTGTAGATAAAGCAAAATGTCATATGTTATTTTTTTACTTTGAAAACTTCGTGACGCTGTGAGAGTACAAAAGTCTAACAGCTCTCCAATTTTTGCCCATTTTACTCGCATATGGGAAATTCTATTTACAAATTTCGCTATAGCAATGGTCGTTTGCCATACAGTCAAATCAAAATGAACTTCACGTTTTTCTTTGTATCTAATTGTAGAGGCAGGTAGCCTAATTATAAGACTGTGGTGATTCGCGGAGCTCAACGCCGTGTTTTATCTACCAAAGGGGAGGAAACACAAGCGTGGCGTTTACAGCCACTTTTATAGATGTCCAGTTGAACGATTCTAAAAGTCAGGGAGAGATAAATAAAAATGAATATTACAAAATTAATCTATTCAAAAGCTAACACGTAACAGACCGCAAAGGCTCTACAGAATTCAATAGAGCAGTTCTTTTTTTCAGCACATCCGGCGTAAAGCCAATTTGTAAAAAACGAACGGAATTTTGAATAGCTCGATAGTGCTTGGGAACTGGCTGCGTTCAATTTGGACGTTTAGATTTCAAAATATATGTATAAATACTATTGAAAATGTATGAATTTGTCAGTTTTAACCCGGCGGGAGTGTGGTGGGGTGTGACATACCCCTAGGACAGTTCATAACCCTATATCATTTTAATTCGCGATGTTACGTTTTAGCGGTTTTGTGTAGCTGGAGGGAAAGGATGGTGAGAGTGGAAAGTGGCGTGATCGCAGTGTTGCGCCAGCCAGTGCTCGGAATACATGCGTGCAAACGTGTGTGGGGTAAGTCACACCCCGCCACATACTTTGTGTATACATTTTGTGACAATTTTTTTTATCTTTTGCTTTGGTTTTATTTATCTTTGATTTAATTTTTATTTATCTACGAAAAGAACAGCATATTTTACGTGAAATGCTCTTTATTTATTTGCCAATTATTGCTTTTTTTAAAGTTATAAACAAAAATATCAGTGGTAAGCAGTAAAAGAAGACTTATATCATTGCTTAACGAAGTTTTACAGCATTCTTCAGATGAAACCAGCTCTCAACTCTTCACCATGATGATAAAATTGATGAGAGCACTGGAGATGAGAAAAAGCCGAAAATTATTACGTTTTATAGCTCGACAAAAGCTGGAGAAGACAGACAGTTGTCGACAAACTGAGCGCAACTTATGATGTCTCTCGCAATAGCAAACGATGACCATTGACGATCTTTTAGGGACTTTTAAATATGGCAGCTATCAATGCTAACTTTATATTTCAAGAAAGTGCCAATAAAAGGAACAAACGTACAGAATTCCTCCGCAATTTGGGATTGAATTTGGTTGATACGTATTTGCAGTTACAAGGAGATCAAAAAAATATTCAATATTAAGAGTACCGATGCGTACCAGTAGCCCAAAATTAACCCGGACCATATACTCGATGTGCAGATTGCCCACACAAGCAAACTCGCAAAACAAAATACGCAAGAACTGGGTGTGGAAAAGCCACATGCCGACATCATGCAATTTTTTCTTGCAAAAAAAGTACTGATTTTGAATGAAAATACTAAAGTGTTCCTAAACTATTTTATAATGTTTTATGCTCTTATTTTGTGTAAGATCTCATATTCTTTCAAGTTTTTAGAGTTTTTTTTGTTTAAATAGGACTTGTTATTTTTTTATCATTTTTTAAATAGAGGTTAATATTTTTGTTACCAAAAACAAGTGTCTTAGATATCATTATGTGAATTAATAAAAATAAATTGAATTTACTGTATATTTTATTTTCTTTACACGTAAATATATACCTTATATAATATATACCACTTATTTCATTTAATTTTATTGAAAAAACTATTTTAAGTGCCGATTTATTTTCGGGTATGTCACACCCCGCCACATACTATAAGTAACTTTTCTTCACCACACTCCCGCCGGGTTAAAGATATTTAAAATATTTATTTTTCTGGTCCCCGCTTTTTCCTGTAGAGCAATGTAGGCAGAGGGATCTAGTATTAAGATTCTTCCCTTTCCCTAATTTTAGAGTGTTGAGTGGCGGAATTTAATGCCGCGCTTTGTCGTCTTCCCACAGCCAGGTAAGAATGGAAATTTTTACCACTAGTTTAAATCGAATTTGCGACCGGCACGCTTACAAATCAGGCCGCTGCAACACGATTTTTCTAACCATCAAACGATTGGATTTCAACATGGTAACGATGAAATTTTAATGTGTTTAAAATTATTAATTTTCTGACATATCAAAATATTTATTTATTCATTTGATATAAATATCACATAGATTTTGTAGTTATTAAGGATTATAATTTTAAAAATTTATATTAGTGTGTATTATCTCTATCTCTATATATAATAAGACAGTAAAAATATTTTGTCTGTACATTTAGTAATTTTGACTGAAATGGATAGAGGGATACTTAAAAAGACTAATAGAAAGCAAAAAGATTTTTTTTAAATTTCTTGTCTGTCTGTCTGTCTGTCTATCTGTCTGTCTATCTGTCTGTCTGTCTGTCTGTCGACATATTGTTGTCCGCATTTTTCTCTGAAACTACTGAACCGATTTACTTGAAAATTTACCAATTGCTTTGTTTTAACTCAACTTAGGTTCTAAAGTTTAGTTCATCAAAATCGGTTCATTAAAAAAAAAGTTATCGTCATTTGAATGAACTCAAGGCATTAGCTTGCCAGCGAATGTTATATAGAAATCGCGCTGGTATGACCCTGGCTAAAGAATGACATTCGAAACGTCTTGATTATATGACTGTTGATA